>CAUYQV010078150.1:0-14911 GCA_963574575.1 Galagoides demidoff
CAGGAGTTGAAGGTTGCTATGAGCTGTGATGCCATGGCACTCTACCCAGGGGGATAGCTTGAGGCTCCGTCTCAAAAAAGTAAAAAAAAAAAAAAAAAAGCAGAAATGATAAGGAGTATAAGTGTATAAGGAGTCTCTTCAAAACGTTACCAAAAATTTTAAAGAAATGTAGACTTTCAGGGGAGCACCTGTGGCTCAATGAGTAGGGCGCCGGCCCCATATATCAAGGGTGGCGGGCTCAAACCCAACCCTGGCCAAACTGCAACAAAAAATAGCCAGGTGTTGTGGTGGGCGCCTGTAGTGCCAGCTACTTGTGAGACTGAGGCGAGAGAATAACCTAAGCCTAGGAGTTGGAGATTGGTATGAGCTGTGTGACGCCATGGCACTCTACCGAGGGCAATAAAGTGGAATCTATCTCTACAAAAGAAAAAAAAAGAAAAGAAAAGAAAAGATAGAAATGTAGATTTTTACATGGTGTGTGTTTTTCAACTGGGTAGGGCCTGGGAAAATTGAGAGGCCCACCCCAAAGATCAGGCTTGTTTAAGGATACATACTTCTTTGTTCAGAGAGGGAGGACATGGCAGGCAAGATTAGAAGAGACCCATAGCCTTAACTCCTCAAATACATCCATATTTCCAAAATGAATGGCTCCAAACCTAGCTTATGGGTTAGGCCAAAGAAGTTAAAATATTTCATGTCTGTTTTCCTTTAAATCAACTCTAAGCATCCATAACACAGCTTATGTGGTAGGCATTTCATTAATGTTGAACTGAAATGAAAGGGATTAATACTATAATCAATAATCATAAAATCTTTATGAAAGACCTCTTACACATTGAAGCTTTCCCAAGAGTTCTGGGCAACCAGCAGCAACCAGAGGTTTGTTCATAAAATGCTGCCTTTCCAACTTAAAGATTTTTTTGAGATCAACATACTCTATTCCTAAGTATCTCTAAACAGAAGAATACCTTGTGACACCTCTTGATCAGAGAATATTAAAAATAAGAGACGGTGTGGGCTGGATTCACTTACTGAAAATAAAATATTTAAGCAGAAGTAACAAGAAAAAGACCTTCAACTTCAAAAGATTGAATAGATATATCTCTAATGAAGATATACAAGGTGGCCACAAAGTTCATGTGCAATTTAAAGAGAACTTTATGGCAACCCTGTACAAATAGTCAGCAGTGTATGAAAAGATGCTCAGTGTCACAACTTGGGTAAAGCAAATCAAAACCAAAATAAGAGGTTCAGTGTCCATAGCACAGCGGTTACAGCGCCAGCCACACACACCAAGGCTGGCGGGTTCAAATCCGGCCCGGGCTGGATAAACAACAATGACAACTGCAACAAAAAATAGCTGGGCATTGTGGCAGGTGCCTGCAGTCCCAGCTACTTGGGAGGCTAAGGCAAGAGAGTCACCTAAGCCCAGGAGCTGGAGGTTGCTGTGAGCTGTGACACCATGGCACTCTACTGACGGTGACATAGTGAGACTCTGTCTCAAAAAAAAAAAAATACTACCTTGCATCCATTAGGATCATTGCTGTTAATACAACAGAAAATTACAAGTATCCATGAGGATGTTGAGAAAGGAGAACCCTAAGACACTGTTGGAAGAATGTAAAATTGTGCAATATGTTATGGCTGTTCCTCAAAAAATTAAAAAAAAGAGTTACCGTGTGATTCAGCAATTCCACTTCTTAGTATATATCCAAAAGACTCGAAAGCAGGATCTTGAGGAGCTATTTATACATCCATGTTGATAGCATCATGATTTGCGACAGTTAAAAGGTAGAAGCCACCCAACTATCTACTGACAGACGAATGGATAAACAAAATGTGGTCTGTACACACAATGGACTATTAGCCTTAAAAAGGAGGGAAATTCTTATTTATTTATTTATTTTTAGACAGAGTCTCATTATGTTGCCCTCAGTAGAGTGCTGTGGCTTCACAGCTCACAGCAACCTCAGTCTTAAGCCAAAACTCTCGGTCTTAAGCCATTCTCTTGCCTCAGCCTCCCAAGGAGCTGGGACTATAGGCACAACGTCCAGCTATTTTTTGGTTACAGTTGTCACTTTTGTTTAGCAGGCCCAGGCCGGGCTCAAACCTGCCAGCCTTGGTATATGTGGCCGGCGTCCTACTCACTGAGCTATGAGTGCTGAGCCAAAAAAAAAGGAGGGAAATTCTAACTAATGCTACAACATGGAATGATCATTAAAGACATTGTGCTAAGTGAAATATGTCAGTCAGGAAAGGATAAATAACTGGATGAGTCTACTTATACAAGGTATCCAGAGTAGTTAAAACTATAGAAACAGGGCGGCGCCTGTGGCTCAGTGGGTAAGGCGCCAGACCCATATACCAAGGGTGGCAGATCAAACCCAGCCTCGGCCAAACTGCAACAAAACAATAGCCAGGCATTGTGGCAGGCATCTGTAGTCCCACCTACTCGGGAGGCTGAGGCAAGAGAATTGCCTAAGCCCAGGAGTTGGAGGTTGTTGTGAGCTGTGACACCATGGCACTCTACGAAGGGCAACAAAGTGAGACTCTGTCTCTACCAAAAAAAAAAAAAATTATAGAAACAAAGTAGAATGGTCATTGCTAGGGGTTGGGGATATGATAGGGCAAGGGAGATTTTTGAGTCAGAGCTTATAGCACAGTGGTTATGGCACCAGCCACATACACTGAGGTTGAACCTGGCTTGGACCAGCTAAACAACAATGACAACTGCATCAACAACAAAAATAGCTGGGCATTGTGGCAGGCATCTGTAGTTCCAGCTACTTGGGAAGCTGAGGCAAGAGGATTGCTCAAGCCCAAGAGTTTGAGGTTGCTGTGGGCTGTGACACCAAGGGACTCTACCATGAGCAACATAGTGAGACTATCTCAAAAAAAAAGAAAAAGAAAAGAAAAGAAAAGAGAGGGGGGTTGTTTAATGGGTAGAGAGTTTTAGTTTTATAATATAAAAAAGTTCTTGAAATTGGTTGCACAATAATGTGAGTAAACCTAATACTAAACTATACACTTAAAAATGATTAAGATGGTAAATTTTATGTTAATGTGTATTTTGCCACAATGAAAAAAAATTCTTTGGAGGATTTAAGCAGAAAAAAAAATTTGAAATAAAGGTGTAAATAAAAGGGAAAATAGATGAAAAGTGGTAATCAGTAGATTGCCAAGAACACCCTGAAATATTTATTTACTCTCTTCCAAATTATTAGTTTGCTGTATCCTGTAAACACAGGCTTAGTGTCATCTTTATCCAACACCACAAAAATAAGAGCTTGAGATCTGGGTAGCTAGAGCCCTCTCGTTAGGGAGGGTGACCGTGCACAGTATTGCCCAACAGGAAAACTCCTGACAGTGAAAGGGAGCGCTTCTACCAGTGACCCTAGATGTATGGTCCCTCTCTTCTTCTACTCTTGACATGGGCTTGTCATTTGTAATTTGCAGTTTTTGAGGCTTAACTCTAATATTTCTGTCCATATTTTCAGGTACCCAACCAAAAGATCAGAAATACAGTAATAGAATGATCTCAAATATCAGCTATTATTTGTTAATGTGGACAAACACCTCAGGTTCTTGTGACAACACAGGTAGATTATGACAACTGTAGAAAGATAAAGCATGCTGTAAATGTAGGTATTTCCAGGGCACCAAACAGTTCAGAAGGTGGATTTTCAAGTTATTCAATCACTCAGGAAATGTTAACATGAATTATATGCATTGCTGTGTGCTATGTCATCAACAAAGATGTTGGAAGATGTTCATCTATGTTGAAGTCAACAAAGATGTTACCTTTAAGTACTTGAGATCCAGCAGGTGAGCTAGAAAACACCTGTGACAATGATAGTATTTGTTAGTGCGGTAAGTACCATCAGAGTGCTAGAAATAAAATGTTTTCAGTGCAGAGGATCCACGGTGAAGCCTAGAATTTGAATATGTGTTGATGGGAGGAAGATTATTACATTTAAGGGAAATTTTATTAGAGAACCAGATGAAGTTTTTCCTTGTGTATATATAAAAAAGAGCATATAATAGCAACCATATATTGTCATACATTGTTATGAGGCTTCTGTATTGAGGTATGAGGTTACTCTTCAAATCATTGTTTTTAGGCCACATGGGTGCTGTGGGTGAGGTGGCTCATGCCTGTAATCCTAGCACTCTGGGAGATTGAGGTAGGAGGATCTGTTGGGTTCAGGGATTCAAGACCAAGCCAAGCAAGAGCAAGATCTTGTCTCTACTAAAATTAGAAAAAAGTAGCTGGGCTGGTGGTGCATCTGTGGTCCCAGCTTTTCCCTGAATAGCTGGGCAGGAGGATGGCTTAAATCCAGGAGTTCGAGGTTGCTATGAGCTAGGCTGATGCCACGGCACTCTATCTGGGGAGACAGATTGAAAGTCCTTGAGACTCCCATCTTAAAAAAAGGGGAAAAAAAACCACTGTGTCAAAGAATTCTGCTTTTTATTTTTATTTTTTTAAGAATAATAAATATCTATTTTAGCTTATTTATCTGAAATTGGATTTCAGTATCTGAAATCAGAAAATTTTACTTCATGATCTGGACTTTGCAGTTGTTTTTACAACCAAGGGTGCCTTAAAAAAAATTGTTTTAATCAGCTTTCTCCTCATTTGCTCAGTTCACTGCTCTCTAATAATAGAGCTTGGTGCTATCACTGAGGCAAGGATGAAAAGAGAGGTTCAGGTATTCTGCCTGTGGCTTCCATGTGTGACTCTCCCTTATGTGCCTGTGACATGAAGGACTCCTCAGCACATGTCTGTTTTCCAGACAGAACACAGCTAAGTTCACACCTTGGAGTCTGAAGTTTTATTGTGAATCCTAGCTCCCTCTTTTTTTTTTTTTTTTTTTGGCGGGGGCTGGGTTTGAACCCACCACCTCGGGCATATGGGCCGGTGCTGTACTCCTTTGAGCCACAGGCACCGCCCTCCCTAGCCCCCTCTTTGTAGGTCCTTGCATGACCTAACGCAAAGTCACTCTAATTCTTTCAGCTTCAACTTCCTCATCTATAAAATGAAAGTAACTCCAGGATGACACCTGTGGCTCAGTGAGTAGGGCACTGGCCCCATATACCAAGGGTGGCAGGTTTGAACCCAGCCCCCAGCCAAACTGCAACAAAAAAATAGCCAGGCATTGTGGCAGGCACCTGTAGTCCCAGCTACTCAGGAGACTGAGGTGAAAGAATTGGCTAAACCCAAGAGCTGGAGGTTGCTGTGAGCTGTGATGCCGCGGCACTATACCAAGGGCGATAAAGTGAGACTTTGTCTCAAAAAAAAAAAAACAAAGAAAAGAAAGAAACTCCTATTCACAGATCTGTTGTAAGAATTCATTAAGAAAGAAAATCCACGAGGAAAAGAAGGGCTTAGTGTAGAACCTGCCACAAAGCAGGGACCTAATAAATGCTATTTTGTTTTTTCTTTTATTTTATAAGTGCACTGTGAGGGGAAACAAACCTTCACCATGGGCCTCAAAACTATGTAGACAGACATTTGCTGATTTAAACTTCTTTAACCTTATTTCCTGTTTTTAAGACATGAACCGGTTTCAGGAGTAGAAACCTAGCAAAAGTGCAGGAACGTGGCAGAATGATCACCCAGTTCGGGTAAGGACCTCGTCTTCTCTGCAAGCCAGCAAGGGTGCACGTTCCATTCACTCACAGAGAAACAGTCCAGAGCTCCTTTTCTGCCAGACACCCATCCATACTGTTGCCAAGGACCTATGTTTTCACTATCAACTCTCCCACACTGTTTTGCTTAGAGCAGTGGTTCTTAAACTGGAAGGTGTCTCAGAATAACCTTGAAGTCGTCTCGTTCAGGATGTCTCCGGTGAGGCCCAAGGTGCTGCTAGTCTGGGGATCACAAGAATTGAGAAACCCTGGTAGAATAACTTTCTAGTGCTCAGCTCCCCTCTTGCTTTAAAACTTTTATTAAATTATACTTTTTTTTTTTTTTTTGAGACGGAGCCTCAAGCTATCCCCCTGGGTAGAGTGCCATGGCATCACAGCCCATAGCAACCTCCGGACTCCTGGGCTCAAGCGAGTCTCCTGCCTCCGCCTCCCAAGTAGCTGGGACCACAGGCGCCCGCCACAATGCCCGGCCATTTTTTGGTTTCAGCCATCATTGTTTTGGCGGGCCCGGGCTGGGGATTCGAACCCGCCACCTTAGGTGTACGTGGCTGGCGCCTTAGCCAATTGAGCCACAGGCGCCGAGCCAACAAACTCTTCAACATACAGAGGCAGTCAACATGAGGAGCTAGGTCTACTGTACTGACAGGTATATGTGAAGCATGTCCCCTCTATGAAAATTAGGTCAACTTGAGGTGATCAATGTAGGGAGGTCCTCATTTGTGCAACTTCTACTGCATTTACATTTTGACTTGGTCACACATTAGTTTAATAATGTGCATTCTAGCTATCTGGTGGTTTCTGATAGCAGCTCACTGTAGCTGAAGGAGTTTGTTCTGGTCATGACTTTCATGTCACCATTATTCCACCTCTGCTGGTCTTCTAAGGTATATGCTATTGTGCTCCTGAGTCCTGTGATTTTCTCTGGTGGGATCCTACTTTCTGATCTCAGGGTCCACATTGCAATTGTCCTGCTTTTACATTCATGAATATTTAAAGTTCACTTGAAACACTGCTTAAGGTGGGTGAATTTTGTTTCTTTTAAATCAATTCTTTGTATTGAATAGCCCTCCTCTAGTGGGAATGCTGTGCAGGGCTGATCTGTCTTGGCTGTTTCTTTTTGGCTGCGGAATCAAGGTGGGATCACATCTACGCAGTGCAGATATGTGAAGCCAGGATGAGAGTAAGAATTAGTGTGAGGGAGATGGAATGGAGGGGCTGGAGTGGAAATTAGAATTTGTGTGTAAATGAAATTTTGGTTGCTTGGTGGCAAATCTGAAAATCTCTTCCTCATAATGCAGTGTTATAACATTTTCTGTGAAATGCCACTAAACATTTTAGTGGTAGGATTTTAAAATTTGTTTAGTTCAAGAGACTAATTTTAACCTGAGTTCTAGAGAACTTAATATGGCCAATTATACCTACCGTCTTGGCCACCATGTTTATTAAGGATTGGCATGTGATCAGGTGTACCAAGCAAAGCCCTCTCTGAGATTCTTGCTGAAACCCTAAGGAAATAGGGTTTCTATTTTGAGATGCCAGGGATTAAGAATCACGTAATTTTTAGAGCTTCAGGCCCATCTGTGCTGCCATGAAGGGAAATCTTCCCTGAAGTTAAAGCTAAAACCAAGGAAAGTAGGGCAGACAGATGAGGAGAGCCATGGATGATCACTCCTAGCTCTAGTTGATTCAAGGATTTAAAGAACTCCCAGTATTGGTCCTGCTAGATTTCAGAATTGCTGTAAACATGTTAATCCTTTGTACCTTCCATTTCTTTTTGAACAGGAATGTTAGCAGCTTTTATTTTATGCCTGTTCCACTGTCATACGTTGGGTATGTTGGGAGTATAAAACTTGTCTTTTTAGTCTCATGGGTCTACAGATTGAGAAGGATGGTGCTCTAAATTGTACTTAACTAATTATACCCCAGGGGTCTCATCCACACCTACACCTGATTTAGATACAGAAATTTTGGACTTTCAGATGTTGCTAATAGGATGATATTTTCAGGAACCTTGAGAGAGAGTGAATGTATTTTTTTTTTTTAAGTCAGTCTCATTCAGTTGCCCTGGGTAGAGTGACATGACATCCTAGAATGTATTTTTCATATGAAAGGGACATGACTCATTGGAGGATGGTGGTGGTCAGATTCTAAGGTGGTCACCTCTGATCCCTGCGTCCTGGTGCTCATGCGTTTGGGCAGCTCCCTGTAGGGCACTGTAACTTAGTGAAGGGGGGGGATCTAGCCTGTGATTATGCTGAATATGACTCTGCTGTGAGACTTGCTCTAGAGACTCTCCCGCCATGCTGAGAAAGCCTGAGTGGTAACAAACTACAGGTGGCCTGTAGAAGCTTTGAGTAGCCTTCAGCCAATAGCCAATCAAAAGCTGGGTCCTTCAGTCCTACAGCTGCAAGTAACTAAAATCTGCCAACCACCAAGTGAGCTTAAAGCAGACTCAGTCAAGCCTCAAAAGCAGAATACAGTCTGCTGTTTGCAGTCGTGTGAGAGCCTGTGCTGAGGGCTCAGCCAAACCCTGCCTGAAATCCTGACCCACAGAAGAGGTGAGATGATAAATGCTTATTTTTTAAAACGATAAGTTTATAGTAATATACTGCACAGGACTAGGTGACTAATACACTTGTTAATTCAAGGGAACATTTATTATTAATCATGGACCTCTATGTTCTCAATTATTTGTTGATGTTCTTTTTATTTCTAAGCACTAAGCCACAGAGGCAGTATCCTTTCATCTCTGACACTAGTCTCAGAGTTGTTACTCAAATGAAATACGTCCTTGGACACGCCTCATGACTGTGGTCTGGTCCCATCTCTGACTGAATTATGTGACCAAATTCCTTCCTTTATAACTGAAATGGCGGATAGTAATGACATTAAACCAGTTTTTTTTTTTCCCCTCACCTGGGGCACTAAGATTTAAGCTTCCTCTGTTCTCTAATTAAATGTTAGCGTGCCTAGCAAGTGTAATCTCTCATGACAAATCTCATGGGCTTGTTTCTTTACCTTTTCTTTATTCAAATATTTCTTGGTCATTAAATGGACCAGGCCTAATAGGTACCATTCCACTGGTCCATCTCTTTCTGGATGAAGTTGGTTTGCGTGGTAAGTGGTCTGCAAATGAAGATTTGCCAAGGGGCCTCTACCACTTTCCATGCCTTATTTTTGTAATGACTGGGAATAAGTGGATACAATTCTCTGAGGCATGGTTATACTTTATGATCGCTCATTACGCACAGTAAAATGGATGGAAGGGGATGTGTGGCTTTCTGATTTAACAGGTGAAATGATGACACTTGGCCTGTTAATAACAAGGACACAAACTTTCAAAAGTGGGCACATCGGCTGAAGCATCTAAAAGGCCAGTCCTTAAAAATTTTAAGCTGGTTATGGATTTAGGCAGTACATTTTCCTTATCAAGTTTGATTTTGGTTTGAATGGCCTTTTCCTCTAAAGTTCATGTTTTATAAGATGGTTCTATTTCAATTGCCAGCCTGAAGTTGGGCTCAATTAGTCTCAGCCTCTTAGTTCTAGGGATTAGCAGTGATGATACTAAGGTGACCAGACGTCGCGCTTTTGGTGGGACAGTCCTGATTTTTAAGAATTTGTCCCACATCCCGTGGCGTTTTAAAAAAGTCCCGATTTTTGGAAAGAATGCATGACAAGCTAGGGAACAGCAGGACAAGGAAAGGGAATATATGTCGGCTGCTGAAAAGGTTAATGTAACTCCATTTGTGAATGAAGAGGTTAATGTAACTTCATTTGGAAATGAAAAGGCTAATGTAAACTCCCTACTCCCCTCCTGGGCAAGGTCACCCAGGTGGATCAGTGCCCTACTCTTTTGAGTCACAGGTGCTGCCCTATACATAATTTTTTTAAATGTATTTGTAAATTGTACTTATGTTGAAATTTAAAAAATATATATTATAATACTATTTTTGCATGCTATGAAAATTTTTGTTGCTCCATATAGACCAATATAGACCAAATTTTTAATTAAGAACATTTCACACCCCCCCACACCCCCTATCAATGGTGTCCCGCTTTACCAATGTTAAAATCTGGTCATCTTAATCTTGGCTCTCAGAATATGAGGCTGAGGTGGTTCCCTTTCCTCTGCTAAATAGTATGCTACCCTAATTGAGGTACTTTGAACATTCTAATGTTTAGTGTTATTAATGCACATAATTCTTTGTCCTGATATTAGAATTATGCAGCCTCTTACTGACAGAGAAGGGATAAATTATATATCTAGTTCTTAGAAACACACCCAGATATTTCATAGACCCTATAACTGGTGCAAACAGGGTTAATGCTGAAGAAGTTGAGGAAGGTAGATATGTATTTAATTCAATTGGTTCCATAGTTTACGTTTTAAAATTTTTTTTTTATATCATAGCTGTGTACATTAATGCAGTCATGGGGTACAGTGTGCTGGTTTATATACAACTTGAAATATTTTCATCAAACTGGTTAACATAGCCTTCATGGCATCCTCTTCGTTATTGTGTTAAGACATTTATATTCTACATTTAGAAAGATTCACATATACCCTTGTAAGATAAACCTTAGGTGTGGTCCCACCAAACACCCTTCCTCCACTCATTCTCCCCTCTCCCCTCCCAGTTTACTTTTGAACTGAATACTTCTGCAGGTCATGCTGGATGTTATAAGTCCTTTCACAGTTTTCTTTCTTTTAAATGCTTAGAAATATGTAAATAATACCATGACAGTGTGCTGAGTGAAGAAAGTTTTGAACTGGTAATGTTTCTAGCTGGTACCAATTCGTCTTTTATTATGTACTTACAGAGTGTGCGATATGACTTATTTTAAACACCATTTTTTTCTGAAGTGTGGTAGAGCAAATTTCTTATGGTAATTTTCTGCCCAGCATAACTTGATTTGGGAGGCACCGATTTTGCATAGTCTGACTTATTAATGAAGCTGAATGTTGAGTGGCTAGCTTTTCTAGAAAGAAGCACTGTAGAAAATGATGTGGATGACTATTTTCTTAATTCTCCCAAGGGACACATCTGGAGCCATTCTGGAGGTGTGGACAAGACAACATACCACATATGTTATGGGTCCCTCAGGGCTGGATTCTCATGGATCCTGCTGAGACCCCATTATGAGGCCGGCCGTTGTGTTGTAAAAGCACCAAATCTCTCTGGCAGAATCAGTGTAATCAAGCTATCATAACTCAATCAAAATTCTGTGTGCACGGGTTTTTAGTGTTTGGATATTGTCAAGGTAATCTAGGTGGGACTCCAAAGCCCATTACTCTAATAAAACTCTACAAGGGTCCATATGATTTCATCTCTTTCATCTTGCTATCCCAAAAACCTGATCAGGCTATCATGGAATGTTTCAGGTACATGAACACAGCTGGCTTGCCTTTACGGCAACACACACTTACTGAATATTCTACACGGTAACCTTGAGGTTTTTACTTACACTGTCCTATTGCTGAAAGTGTTCTAGTATTCTTTTAGATCATGTTGAGACATTAACACCCAGAGACAGACTAGAATGTGCTCAAATTTTTATCAGCATTGATTAGCTTCTCTAGTTGCTAAAATAGAACATGTCAGTCTCTTTCCTAATTGAATGTTTGCTGTGTCCCAGCTTTGGCTGCCTGTGCTGCTTAGTGTATGATCAGGTGTGGTTAATACCTGGAGACCATGGCTCCTTCTCACATAGAGGCTGAAACGTATCAAGCCATCTGTGACAGCTAGGTAGAGGTTCCCCTGTGTGCCGAAAGGTAGCCTTGCATCTCATCAGGGTAAGCAGACATATTCAGGCAGCCAAAGTGTGCAATGGATTGGGACAAGTTGAGGGTTAGTGAAGTTGGAGTTCTGTTTGAGACTTTCACAGAAGTTTCCACCAATAGAATAAAAATGTTGAATTACGCTAGAAAAGAAAGGCAAGCAACCCTCTCCTCTCCCCCCCCTTTTTTTTTTTTTTGAAATAGTCTCACTATGTCACCCTCAGAGTGCTGTGGCATCACAGCTCACAGCACCCTCAAACTCTTGGGCTCAAGCAATTCTCTTGACTCAGCCTTCCAAGTAGATGGGACTACAGGCGCCTGCCACAACACCCAGCTATGTTTTGTTGTAGTTGTCATTGTTTGTTTGGCAGACCCAGGCTGGGTCCAAACCCTCCAGCCCCAGTGCATGTGGCTGGTACCCTAACCACTGAGCTATGGGCACCAAGCCAGTAGAGCCCTTTTAAAAAGATTTCTATGTTTTAAAGTTCCTCTGTCTCCTTTTGGCAAAAACTTAAGTATTTCCTAGTTCCTCAGCCTGTAAATCTCCTTTATATTTCAATTTCTGGGTGATTAACATATACCTTCTCCATTTGGTCAAAGAGTTGAGATAGTTATTCTAATGTATCTGGCACCTAGAAACATTTTCTCTCACTATAGTTAAAATATAGATAATGATTTTAGGACCATGTAACATTATTTTTTTTAACCAGTTTTCTTCCCAATGAGCCATGTCCTCTTTGCCCAAATCTAATAAGTCAGCTCTGCTTTCTCTCTAGTGCTTTAACATTTCATACCACATCAGGTCACTTCATGGTGGAGGAAATGACCGAGTACATCTGAGGTTCTAGCATGTTCCTTGGTCAGCCTGTCACCTCATCTCATTTCCCATGGGGTCATTTATGGGAAGTGGTACTGAGGTTGAAATAATTACTGAGAAGATAAATTCCTTTCTGAGTAAGACTCTACCTCTAATCATTTTATTTGCCCTGAACTTGGGATTTTTGATGGCTAAACCTTATACAGTTTGAAAGTACAGATCTTAGATATTAGAGCGAAAAGTGCAGAAGTGACAAACAGCATTTTGTTTTTAAAAGAAGTGGTGTACCTTGGGAATGGGTAAGGATGCCCTTGCCAAGGACTGGCCTCCAGGAGGGCATCACGGTTCTGTGGTTGATGGCTTAGTTCCTTTTTTGAGATGGGATGTCCTCCGATTGTGCTATCCCTTTAACACTGGAGATCTCCCTTATTCGTCCATGAGAGTGACCGTGTGTCACACATAATTCAATTAATGGTAGTAGCAAGAAGACTTAATGTTCTGACTTGCTGTTTTAACTATGGTCATTGACTTTCAAGATGAGGACACCATTTGGCAGATTTGACAGTTTTGTCACTTAGGAACTTGCCAATGATTCTATGTCTAGTACGGAGAGGTTAGAAAGTTGCTTGAATAAACTTTAAGGCATCCTGCTGTTCAGGATGCTCGTCAATCAAAGGCTGAGACTGCATCTTAATACCTCGCTGTGTCAGTATCCATGCATGGCACTGCGTTTCTTGCCTCCTGTTTACTGATGTTTCAAGAACAGAATTTGTCTCATTCAGTGCATACTTTATTTGTTCCAAATAACAGTACTCCCAGAAAAGTTACTGTGTGGTTAAGGGCCCTCAATTTTTTTTCCCTGTTTAATTGTTCTCTCATTTTTACTCAAATTAATGAGGAAAGACAAACTCAGATATGACTCTTTCTGACTGCTAATCAACATGGCATCTCTGAAATGAACAAATTCTCTATTTGAATTATGGCAAGACTCCTGTTTGATCTTATTAGAATTTAACAGGGCTGGACAGTATATCCCTATAGAGAAACAATAAAGGTGTGAATTTGGCCCGATGAAGGTGTAGTCGTCTGCTTTGCACTGCTTTAAAGGAATGTCTGAGGTTGAGTAGCTTACAGAGAGGCTTATTCGGTTCACGGTTCTAAAGATTATACAAAATCTCCATGCTTAGCATCTGTGTTTGACGAGGGCTTCAGGAATCTCCCAATCAAGGCGGAAGGTGAGGTGGGAGCAGGTGGGTCACACAGAAAGCAGAAAGGTTTAAACAACCAACTCTCTAAACTGAAAGTGAGAACTCCATCACAGGGAGGTCACCAACTCCTCACGAACCAAACACATCCTATCAGGTCCCACATTCAATCCCAGGGTTCAATTTTATTTTTCATATTTTATTTTCCACTTTTTTTTAATTTCAAATTAATGAGGGTAAAATTATTTATTTATTTGCAGTTTTTGGCCAAAAAAACTGGGTTTGAACCCTCCACCTCCGGCATATGCAGCTGGTGCCCTACTCCTTTGAGCCACAGGTGCTGCCCGAGGGTAAAAATTTTTGGGTTATGTTGTTTTCACTTCTTTTTTTTTTTTTTGAGACGGAGACCCAAGCTGTTCCCCTGGGTAGAGTGCCATGGCATCACAGCTCACAGTAACCTCCAACTCCTGGGCTCAAGCGAGTCTCCTGCCTCTGCCTCCCAAGTAGCTGGGACCACAGGCGCCAGCCACAACGCCTGGCCATTTTTTGGTTGCAGCTATCATTGTTGTTTGGCGGGCCCAGGCTGGGGATTCAAACCTGCCACCTTAGGTGTACGTGGCTGGCGCCTTAGCCGATTGAGCCACAGGCACCGAGCCGTTGTTTTCACTTCTAAGGTAAAGTTCAAGTTGTAGTTGAGCCCTTTACCCTATTGTGGGGGGGGGGTGCTGAACACCCTCACATTGTACACCTGAGGTGCGATCTCGCCAGTCACCCCACACCCCTCCCCCTTGATAAACTATATTTGAATTTTATCATTCACATGGTTGTGTAGTTGTTTGTATATTGGTAGTATTGAGTACATTGGATATTTTCCATTCATGAGGTGCTTTTCTAAGAAGAATGTGTTCAACTCCTTCCAGGTAAACACAAAAGGTGTAAAGAAAGGGCCTTTTCCTATGGCAACAGTACTCCATGGTATACATATGCCACAGTTTGTTATTCTATTCATGGGGTGATGGGCATCTGCCCTTGCTTCTAGGCTTGGCATTTGTGAATTGAGCTGCAATAAACATTCTGGTGCAAATGTCTGTGGTAAAATGATTTTTGTTCTTCTGGGTAGAAACCTAGTGATAGAATTGTGGCATCCAATAGAAGGTTGACTTTTAGTTCTTGAAGAATTCTCCTTACTGTTTTCCATAAAAGTTGTATTAGTTGGCAATTCCACCAGCAGTGTGTAAGTGGAATTCTCTCCACATTTATGCCAGCATCCTCAGATTTAGG
The DNA here is from genome assembly GCA_963574575.1 of Galagoides demidoff. Taxonomy (NCBI): domain Eukaryota; kingdom Metazoa; phylum Chordata; class Mammalia; order Primates; family Galagidae; genus Galagoides; species Galagoides demidoff. The sequence continues at coordinate 14,732 of CAUYQV010078150.1, forward strand.
ACTTTTTTTTTTTTTTTTGAGACAGAGCCTCAAGCTATCCCCCTGGGTAGAGTGCCATGGCATCACAGCTCACAGCAACCTCCAAGTCCTGGGCTCAAGCGAGTCTCCTGCCTCTGCCTCCCAAGTAGCTGGGACCACAGGTGCCCGCCACAACGCTCAGCCATTTTTTGGTTGCAGCCA
>CAUYQV010078151.1:0-13465 GCA_963574575.1 Galagoides demidoff
GCTTGAGCCCAGGAGTTGGAGGTTGCTGTGAGCTGTGATGCCATAGCACTCTACCCAGGGGGACAGCTTGAGGCCCTGTCTCAAAAAAAAAAGAATTTGGCCTCTTCCTAGAAGACCCATTCACTATTTTCTGCCTGTCAAATATTCATTCTTATTTTCGGAACTGCTATATGATCACACCTGCCCTCCCTTGGAGGTAAAATCCCTCCTTTGAGCTCCAGCCTTTTTTTTTTCTTTCTTCATATTTCTAGTATAACACACAGTAGAAAAAAAAATTCACCCAGGATATATTGGTTCTGACCTCTCAGAGATTAAATTATTTGCCTCTGAGATCTTTTCCCATCTGAATGTGAGAGTCCCCCTACTCCTGAAAACGGCTGCTTGAAATTCCACCTTGCAGATTCATTTCCACAGCTTCACTCCAGGTCTGTTTTTGCAGTTACATTCCTTCCATTTTATGCATATTTTCATTTTTGGCATATTTTGTCACAAAGATATTTATATTTTGATAGCATTAAGTATATCAAATTGATGAGGGAAGGCAGATGACAAGATATTAAAAAAAGGTATCAGTTTTTTCCCTGCAAATTTCATGGTATGGATACCCCGTATTTTCTTCTAATAATTTCATAGTTGTCTGATTTTCCCTCTTTATTTTTATATTTATGGCTAATTGAAATTTTCTTTTGCCTTTGGAAAAATAATGTAAAATTATACCTTTCTCTCGTGCTGAATGGTCAATTTTCTTAACAGAGATGATGTCTTAGTAATTTGAAATGCCATCATTTACATACTCAGAACTCCCAAAGACACTGCATCTTCCTGCGGGCTCCCTGTTATGGTCTAGTGATGGACTTGTTTACTTTTGCACAAACAGGACGCTACCCTGTTCTGTCACCATAACTTTATCCTACGTTTTCATACTGGGTATAAGGGCTGCCTTAATGTCCTTTTTTTTCAGAATCTTGGCTACTTTTTCACATTTAATAATTCATACACATTTTGATTTACCAAGTTTATGAAAAATGTTTGAAATTGAATTAAATCGCACTCCTAGTATAATTGAAAAAAATGAACATCTCTTAAACAACCTTCCAAATTATGAATATTCTATGTTTTCAGATATTTTTTCATACCCTTGTGCTGTGTTCTGTGGGCATGCACAATTCTTGAAATGATTATTCTTATGAATTTCATAATTTACTGTCATGAATGTTTCTTTTTACTGTCATATTTTTAATTAATTTGCCAGAATATAGAACACTATGAGTTATTTTATATTGATCTTGTCTATCATCATCTGACTGAATGCTTTTTGCAGATAGCTTGTGCAATAGTGAATTGTCTATGTATGTACTACTGTAGAATGCCAGTTTCACCTCTAAAATTATAATTTGTACATTTTATAATATTTGTATAATTTTAAGAAAATATGTAGTAATCCTGGTGAAAAGAGGCATTCTTTTTTGCTCCTATGCATAACGTGACATTATTTTTTCTATCTCAATACTGCTGTTTCCATAGTTTTCTGGTTGTTCCAATTAGGTGTTGACTTTTTACTCACCTGTGGCTCAGTTGAGGGAAAATGTTTTCATCCAATCAACATTCTTCCATAAACAATTTGGTATTTACCAGATATGGAAGATAAAAAAAAAAGGCTTGTCCCAAAGATTGAGGCTGCTTTCTTTTACTGCTACTGTCTGAAGTTCAAATGATTTATAGATATGTTAAAAGCAGGAAATTTTTCTGGCTACTCTTAGCACCTGACACCTCCCAGATCCTCTCTGCAGGATCTTAAATCCATTTAAGAGAGAAAGGAGTTGACAGTTTAGAGGAGTGTGAACCGCTGGCATATTTTAAAGATGCTGTAACAGAAGATGCGTGGCTTGAGTTGTATTATGCAATGGAGGAAGGCCTCCATCATGGAAGGCAGGCTTGTTGATCTATTTCTTACTATCCAGGAAGTATCGAGCTATGCAACATGAGCTACAGTATTACAGGTGATTGGGAACTCTGCAGACGGACCTCAGACACTTATGTTGCTCTCTAAGTGTGACATGACCATAAATTTGAATTTATTTATAATATTTAAACTTTCACTTGAATTTTAATCATTTTCTCCATAAACATATTGTCTGCTATTTCCACAGTGGATTGCGTTTTGACACATAAGAAAATATTTGTAAACTTCATATCCAGGGTTGGAATGAGAAAGGGAATATATGTGCACCTTCCGATGGATGCACAAGTTCAGCTTTGCAAGAATCTCCTCTTCCATTTGCTCCTGCAATCTCATTACTAGGTGTCCACCCAGAAGAAAAAAAAAATCATTTACTATAAGGACATTTGCACTTGAATGTTTATAGCAGTTCAATTAACAATCACAAAGATTAGGTATATTCCTAGATGACCAAAAATCGCATTACAACAAAGACATTTCTATCAGAATGTTCATTGCAGCCCAATTCACAAGAAGCCCAAGTGCCCATCGACCCATGAATGGATCAATAAATTGTGGTATATGTACACGATGGAATACTACACAGCCACAAATAAAGATGGAGACTTTGCCTCCTCATGTTTACACGGATGGAGCTGGAAGAGTTTAGTTTTCTAAACTAAAGGAACACCATGAGAGATTCCTGTCTTTGTAAGGAAGAATAGAAGTTACTAGAAGGTGGTGGTGGCCAGTGTGTTCCAGTCTGCCAATACATATGTCATTACAAAAGTTTTGAGATACACAAAAATCAAGAAATCTAAAATCCATGTAGATGAAAACAAATGAAGCCTTCCTCGCAACACTGATAAGAAGCCAGTGAAGTTGAAACTTGCCCGAGTGAATCAGAAAGAGTACTGTTGACTGTGTTTCTTGGAAGTGAAATAGTGGACCATAACACAGTCTGTCTCAAAAGACCAACAGATAGAGACTTTGAAAACAGCAGTTCAGGGGTTGTGGGCACAAAAGTTTGGTTAGAAAGGACTCACAATAGCAAGAAAATCTAGCACTTGGAAGTGGCAAATACATCTGGAATGCGTGTGCTTGTTTTATTTTTAAGAAGATGGCATGTTGCTACTGTAAAGGCATCATGGTGTCTTAAGATAATCTATATAACATATATATGTGTCCATGGGAATACGTGGGGAGTCCTCCAAATATTAGAGCTGGAAAGGTCCTCAGGGATAACTGTATCCATCTTACTTGCTCTCTAAATGAGAAACTGGAAGTTCTGAGACAATAAGGCAACCATCCAAAGCTCACTGGCTAGTTAATAATGGAGCTGAAGCCAGAATGTAGGCGGCCTCATTCACAACTCCCTGTTCTTCACACCACCAATTTCTTGGCCTTGCTTTGCTGGATTTGAGTTTTGTGAATTAGCAAATGAGTGCAATAAAATCAAGGACTCTGTGCTATGAAGTGTATTTTGTTCATTTACTTTGACAAGGGTAGTTCAGCTTCAATTATTTATGTAGCTTGATAGTATACGCAGGAGAATGCCCTGTGGTGTATTTGGGAAAAGTAATGAATTTCTTCTCAATCAGCCCTCCGTTTACTTCCCTGCAATTAAATCTTTGTGAATAAATGGGGCAAGACTGTTGGGGCTTCAGGAGAGAGGGAGAATGACGGGGTGACACAAGAATTAGCCAGCTTTAACTGCTAGATCCCCTGCTTGATGCATTCATAATTCCTGCTTCAGTGGTGCACTAATACTCTACCTCCATGTTTTAGTATTATGTAACCTGTTGAAGTTTGAAGGAACAGTACAATCAAGGAACCCGTACTACGTTGTTACGTAGTCTTCCAAAGGAAGAGTCTGGCAGTAAGCACACAACTTCATTTTTACATGAATGCATGGATGACTTCAGAGCTCTGTTATTGTTACTCAGGCTCCAACAACATCTGATGCTCTTTTCATAGGGCCTCATACATTAAAGTAAGGCAAGAAGGATGAAGCCCACTTTTAGCTTATTTTTGTCCCTAGATCTTCTCCTTTTAGCCTGGTTTTGTTTCCTGCTTGCATAAGTGTTTTCCATTGTTGATGTTCTTTAAAAAAAAACAACCCCAAGCCATCTTTGAAAAAGAAAGTGCTATGGACTGTACTATATTCCTCCTCAAATTTGAGTATTGAAGGCTGAGGCCCGATAAAGTGAGGAAGGTGTTTTGAGATGGGGCTCTAGGGAGGGAACTGGGGTAAGATGGCATCAGGAGGATCCTCTCTTCTTCCTGGGAGGACGCAACAGGTGGCCCTCTGCAAGTCAGGGGGAGAGACCTTACCAGGGACCAAATCTGCTGGATTTTCATCTCAGACCTCCGACACCCCAGTGCCGTGAGAATTAAATGTCTGCTGTTTAAGCCACCCAGTCTTTGGCACTTTGTCATAGCAGTCTGAGCAGGCTGCGACAGAGAGGTTCCTGGAACTGGTCAGTCTAAACCATGACTTGGTTGCTGAGACAATCCATTTAGTGGCTCTGCAACAGTTCTTCCCAGGAGGACCCCCTTCCAAATCTCCTTGAAAAGGAAGCACATAAGGGTACTGCTGCTGCTGTTTGCCAGTCGGTAAACTTTAACAGGAGCTTACACTAACATGAAATTGAATTTTAAGAACTTTAAGAATTTCTGAATATAGTGTGCAGAACTTTACCCTAGACGACAGCATGGCTGACACTGGCCACTTCACTTAAAGGAACTAATTCCTGGAGTCTCCAAAGTCGGGGAATTCTTTGTTTTGTAAACATGTTTACACATATAGCCACGTTGTTCTAAATGGAAATGACTGTAGTATTTAATACCGGGATTGTCCTTTCTTGCAACTGGATTTACGCTTCATAATGATTATCTTCTAGACACAGAAATAGCATTTCTGTAACTCAAAATTGTTACTGGAGGCATTTAGTAGAATCTCGCTTTAAAAATATAATGATTTTTCATCTTTATTCTCCCCCCTTCAAAAGGTTTCACTGCTCCTGATGTTTAACGTTATGCAAAGACGTGTTTCTGCCAATGAATATCGCCTTATGGTTATGCTTCTGCAAATAGCCTGCTGTGAGCTGATAAAGGGATTAATGCAGCCAAAATTCTTAATCTGTGAAATTACAAATTAAATTCTCATATTAAAAATACCACCCTGAGGTATTTTTTGTGGTTTTAATTCCCCTCTGGTGTTCTGCATACATTGTGCTTGTTAATGACGGGGACAAGGCTGTCTCCGCTGGCAGTCTGCTGCCGAGTGATAATGTGTAGGCATTTACTCACCGATAGAAACTGGATTTAACCACTGGCTGATAAACTAAGTGGCAAGTGGGTAATAAGTCCATATTAACAGAAAAGTACTACTACAGAATTCAGAATTCATAGACCATCAAAATCCTGGCTTAAACTCAATCATCAAGTCAGATGGGATTGAGATGTCACCATGGAGGAGTGATATCAAGTTACAAGTTAGGCTAACTGGGAAAACAAGCCATATGTTTGAATGTGATGAGACATAAACTAATGAGCCTATTTGCATCATTTTTTTCTTCAGTATAGGAAAAAGTATCACCAATTCATTATTTTTCCAGAGGGATTTCATCTGTAATTTTTTTTTTAATTGTGAGTAGCTATTGTAATAGTCAGTGGGTAGACTTTTAGAACAGAAGTTAGGAAGAGTGTAGAGTAAATATGGGCTGGGATTATGTGAAACATCAGTGAGGATTTCCTAAGCATAAGGGGAGTAGTAGATTACAGTCACATTAGGGTTTTTAAAAAAAAGTACTCAGAAATAAACGTGGGACATAAAAATAGATTTAAGGTAAGAATACCTAACAAGAGTTGTTACTTGGAAATGTGTTCCAAAATAAAGGGTTACTGTCATCAAGGAGTAGCCAGCGGGGGGAGGGACTCTAAAATCCAAGAGACGAAAGAAATAACTTATGTCTTCTATAAATGATATATGCCCAAGGATTAATAAATGTTATTATAAATACTTATACATAAATTCAATATGTGAATTTTAAAGGCAATCAGAAAAGAGTAGAAGAAGAAACATCTCTCAGTTGTTCTTTGGAAAGAACACATCACATTTGAATGGAAACATTCCTACTGCAATAGTGTTTCACAAAATTTCACAAGAATTCTGTTTCACACTTTGGAAGAAAGCTGAGATCCTCCCAGCCATAAATCCTCCCCCAAATATTTAAAATGTAATTGAAAAAGGCTGTGTAAATATGAATGCTTTTGCAAAAACAAAACAAAACCCACCCAGGAATGTGTTTTGTTTTAAAAGATACAGAGAAGAGCTGTCAGTATGAATACCAAGAGCATTTGCAGTTAAAATGAATTACATGTCTTCAGTTCGTACATGTCAATTCGGTGCCTTAGCCAATTGCCAACTCTGCTCCTCAGCTCACTGTCTAGCAGCCCTTTATTGTTATGACCAAGATGGTCTCTGAGCATCAAACAGAAATGAATCATTTCCTCCTCTGTGTACTGCAGCCAGTTAAAAAGTACTGTATGCATAAAGCACTAAATATGTAAATCATATTTTCCTTTTCCTTTATGACTGCTCAGATCATTTTTTTGGACACACATATAATCAAACACAAAGACGCATAGCTGCAGACTGCAGAGCAGAGATAGCAAAGAAGGAATCCATTTTCTCCCTGTGTCTGGTGAGCTGGCAACTGAGTGGCGGGATCCCACTAAATACACATGCACATGTCCCCCATTCCCGTTTTCCCTCTCTCTATGTACACACATACACACACACACACACACGAAATGCACACATATGTTTGTGCACATATAAATATGTGAATCTCTCTACGTGCATGTCACATATAGATGCTAAAATGGCATCTCTGCTTTGACTGGATATTTTATATTTGTCATTACTCACTATCCGTCAGTTCCCATAGCCGTGGGGGCAGGTCACTAAAATACTCGTGGCTCAAGGCAGCCTGTGCAGATAGCCTGTTCTTTGGGGAACACTGTAGGAGCTTGGAGGCCAGATCCTCTGCATGATTCACATAGCTGAGCCTAAAAACACAAGTGAAAAAGAGAAATCAGATCAAATAGGAGAATCCACGGAATTTAGACATAAAGCTCACTTAATTTTTCTGACCTTCAATTTATTCCTGGTCAAGAAAACAAATTAAATTGCCTACTGAAAATAAATAGGATATCTTTTATTCTAAACTGATTTATATACTTGATAGCCCAATATCACTGATTTAAAATATTTCTACTATAAGCAAAAGGTTGATACTTTAAGAATGAACAAAAGTAGGCCCAGAAGTAGAAAATTTCAGAAGACAATTTATCTAATAGTTGCCAGAATCTGTTCACAGAATCTATGCACTACTATATACATCTGGATACAGTTACAGGAAATTAATACCAAATAACTAGGGGAATTAAAATAAAACTGCTATTAAATTCTCTGGTTACTGAAGTTTCTTTTCTTCTAAGAATTTACATTTTTTGCTTGAAATATAAAATTGTTGGAACAAGTGTCCTGTCAACTATCAACAGTTGTAACATTAATAGGTTAACAAAGGGGATATGCTTAAAAGAATCAATTCAAGACCTTTAAAAGAACAGTAGATAGAAAATAGGCAATCCAAGATTAAAGAACGAGGCACAGAAACAAAGTCTTTCATGTGGTGTATGCTTTCAAATGGGCAGCCGCCACCATTCAGCCCAGCTCAGCCTTGTTTTTCCCGGAATCTGTATGTTTCTGCCCAGAGCAATCATGCCTGGAGAATTAACCTAATAATGATAATAAACATATTCCTAATAATGACTGCTACTTCTAGATAGTTAAACGTATGTCAGGCACTTTCCTAGGCACTTTTCACACTCCAATTTATGACAGTCCAAGAAGGTAACTGTTTCCACACAATAGCAGTGGAAGTTAAGTCAGAGTGAGAGATGGTGGCGATCACTGAATTAGCAAGTTCAGAGCAGGTTGAAACCCACCCAGAACTCTTTGACTCTAAAGCAGATTGCACATGCTGCGCTCTCCTTCTCTCAGCTGTAGTTTCTAAAGGCTTTACCCAAGGATTTGTGAGTTTCTGCAACAGGGCGCAGTAGGTGCAGTGACTCTCAGAGAGCCAGGAGGAGGAGAGGCAGAGTTTCAGCTGGCAATGAGCATTTTTTTTTTTTAAATCTTCAAAGCCACGACAAAACACACAATTAGCCAAAAAAAAAAAAAAACAACTTTCTTCAGTGACTAACAATCTTCTCCCTCCCCTCCTTGAGTAGCTCCTTAGTATTACTTTATCATGGGGGGAGTGGTCAGGAGTGGAGAAGAGGAAGGGAGGTAATGATTTGGGGTGGTAGAAAAAAAGGAAGAAAAGCAAAGAAAAATATTACCCCAAAAACCCAATCTAAGAGACCTTCTCTCTAAATCTCCATACCTGAAGATGGCAAAAATAAGTTCAGTGATTGGCTGCTAAAATAGTTAAAACAGATCAATGGATTGGTTTTAGATACTTCTGCCTGTAAAGAGAAATCCACCCGTAGAAAACAAGGCAATCTCAAAACTCCCTACCATTAATTTTTTCCTCTAAGAGGGCCTAGAGTCAGCTACCTTATTCGAGTTGCACTTCTATTGAGTATACAGTTTATATATAGTCATAGTGAACAGTACATTGACATCAATTTTATATAATAGCTTTGATAAATTAGCACAATTAGCTCTGAGTTTTAGCTAATGCAGTTACTATTTTTTAAATCCATATAAATAACCTGTACTAAAAGAAAAAATGAAGATTACTAAGCACCAAAATCACGTGTTGTTAACACTGCAAAAAAAGTGATCACGATACTTGGTGTACTTAACTCTGAAGTCATGAATGTAAAACATATAATACCAAGTAACACATGATTTTTGGTCCTAGTTTCCTCTCTATTGAACAAGACTATATTATGTCTGCAGTCCGTCCAGCTCCAACAGTTCATGGATCACAACTGAATCATGGCTTCACTATTTTCAAGAATTATACATATTTATAGTTGTACTATTATTTATGCAATAAATTGTTTCTTACAGTTAAATACAACGTACCGTGTCTGTGCTTCAATATAAGGAATTCATCAGTATAAGGCAGTCTCATTCCCCCTCAGTTGACTAAATTTTATTATCAATGAAATAATCAAATTTTTATTTGCAATATTCATCTTATGCACAAGTATTTAAATTATTATTTAACATTTTAGTTTAGAACTTTTGCTATTTCCTCATTTGCATTTCAGGAGTCAATTTGATTGGTTCTAACTCACCACAGGTGTTGACTATGCCAGAGTCTTTGTCATTACCAGAACTTCTTCTCTTTGAGTCTATCTAAGTTGTTTGAGAGCTGAAAGTTTCGGGAATCCCTGTATGACATTTAATCGGAAGTTTCATCTGAAGTCATAAGTGTACCCACCTTATCAGACTATTAGGATGACTGTTGTTCTCAATCTCCCGTTGTGATGATAGTTTTTTTTTTAATCTTTCCTTGTAATCCCATCAATTTTGTTTTATACATTGTAAATCTAAGTAATTAAATGCCTAACCGTCTAGCACTGTTACATACTTCTGGGATATCACGTCTTTAATCCTTACATTGTGACCCTCATTAGTTTTAGTACAGAGTGGGCTAAAGTTTATTTTCCCTCTTATATTAATTTGGTCACCTCTGCTTTCTTTTGTTTAGTATTTGCCTGACATAACTTTTGTCACTTGCTAACTTTTAATGTTAAATACACATAATTTTAAGATGACTCATACATACTTGTATTATATAGTTGGGCTTAATTTTTATCCAACTAATCCTTGTCTTCCAAGGAGAAAATTTGGTCCATTTACACTTTATGATCACTGATATATCTGAAATTACTGCTACTAGGTTGACTTATTATTATTATTATTTTTTTTTTTTGGAGAGAGAGTCTCACTATGTCACTCTCGGTAGAGTGCCATGGTGTCACAGCTCACATCAACCTCAAACTCTTGGGCTTAAGCAATTCCCTTGCTTCGGCCTCCCAAGTAGCTGGGATTACAGGCGTCCGCCACAACGCCCCACTATTTTTTGGTTATTGTTGTTTAGCAGGCCCAGTCAGTTCAAACCCACCAGCCCTGGTGTACGTTGCCAACACCCTAACCACTGAGCTATGGGCACCAAGCCTACCAGTTTGATTTTGCATTCTCTTTTATCTTTCTTTACCTTTTTCCCTTTTCCTACCTTCTTCTTCTGGATTGAATTTTAAAATTCAACATCTTGTTGGTGGGACTACAAACTAATACAGCCTCTATGGAATGAAGTATGGGGAATCTTCAAAGAGCTAAAAGTAGACCTTCCATTTGATCCTGCAATCCCATTACTAGGTATCTACCCAGAAGAAAAATAAAATCTTTTACCATAAGGACATATGCACTAGAATGTTTACTAAGGCTCAATTCACAATTGCCAAGATGTGGCAACCCAAGTGCCCACCAATCCATGAATGGATTAACAAACTGTGGTATATGCATAATATGGAATACTATTCAGCCATAAAAAGATGGAGACTTTACAGCTTTTGTATTAATCTGGATGGAGTTGAAGAATAATCTTCTTAGTGAAGTAACACAAGAATGGGAAAGCAAGTATCCAGTGTACTCAATACTGATATGAAGCCAATAGAAAACATCTACATGCCCACATGAAAGAAAAACACAATTAAATTCAAGTGGTGGAGAGGGCAGAAGAGAAAGGGAAGAGGGGAGGGAATTAGCAAGCTGTCACTGAATAACCACCATGTGAGGGTATACAGCATCACTCTGGGCAAAGGGCTCATCTACAACTTGGACTTTGCCTGACAAACACAAACAATGTAACCTAATCACCTGTACTCTCCTATTAATCTGAAATTTTTTTTAAAAGTTAATCAAAATAAAATTCAACATCCTCCACTTTGAACAGCTCTACTTTAGAAGTATAACATTACTAGTGTAGAGTCCATAGCTCAGTGGGTAGAGTGCGGGTCACATACACCAAGACTGGTGGGTTCAAACCTGGACTGGGCCAGCTAAAACAATAGTGACAACTGCAACCATGGGCCAGCTAAAACAATAGTGACAACTGCAACCAAAAAAAAAAAAAAAAAGGCAGGCATTGTGGCAGGTGCCTGTAGTCCCAGCTACCTGGGAGGCTGAGGCAAGAGAATCACTTGAGCCCAAGAGTTTGAGGTTACTATCAGCTGTGACACCACAGCACTCTACCCAGGGCAACAGCTTGAGACTCTGTCTAAAAAAAAAAAATTATAACAGTTTAACACTACTATTTCCATGTACTTAGTGATTACACTTTCTCTCTTTTTTTTGGTTTACATTTCATTATTGATTTAGATGTTTAAACTCTCATAAAATTTTACAAGTTGGTGGACACTGAGAAATTGACTTTCCCACAGAACTATTATTGCAAATTCCAAACACTATATGTTTGAAGTAACATCAATATACATTAACACTTTATCAATTATATAATAAAACACATTACTATGCAAATATTAAGTTATACACCTCAAAAGGAGCATATAAAATATTATATATTTGCTCAGTTCTTTAGCAGAAATTGATTTCTCTTTTTGCAAGATAAGTTGGGAAATCACCCTTCAAACAAAAATAGTTGGGAAACAACTTCTAATAGACATAAAAAAAATCAGGATTTTCAAAAATTTTATAATTAAGAATTATTTTAGCTACAATAAAACATGTTTACCTTAAAAAAATCATTAAATTAAAGGGCATATTAATTTCATGAGACATTTTGCCAAAAATACTTAATAGCTCCCTCCTCCTCATTCTTTGGTCCCTCTCTTTTAAGTTGCACCCCAAAGTGCAAACATTAAATTAACTTTAAGACTCTTTTGTCTGGAGACAAAGATACATGCTTTTGTATAATGTGGACTTCATACATGAACTTTTCAACCAAAAGTTTGTCATTTTCAAAATGGAGGCTTTCTTAATGGCAAAAATGAGATTTATAGAAAGACATTAAGAAATTATCATAAGATTTGGAGAAAAGCCAACAAAATCAATAGTTACACAAACCTGGTGTATGCTATTTTAAATGTGGCAGATATAAACTAGCAGGCAAAGAACCATATAGGCACCAATGTTGATGTTTGAAATGAATGAAGTAATAAACCATGGAAGGTCTAGAGGGCTGTCGGCAGTTCCTTGGATTTCAATTTTGTCTGATATGAAAAACATAAAAGTGCCATGCTGGGTATTTTGGCACTCAGTTGCTCTACATTGATGTGAGCAATATCTATATAAATAGATAGAAAGAAGATATGATTTAATATTATGTGATTGTAGAAAAGGTCAGTAGATACAAATGCTGAAAAAAAGTACGTTTGCCAAGTGCCCTAATAGGCCGATGATAATGCAAACCCAGAGGTTGACATTTTGTCAAGCTTGAGTCCTAGCAACTCTTCCCCTCAGTACTCAATAGAAGCCTCATTTGATTCACCGTTCACTAAGTCTACATGGTGGCTAACACGGATGACACACTGGGTCCTGTCTTAAATTCCATTTCCAAGGCAACAGCACCAGGCAGCCCTATTTCACTGACTTTAACAGTTTTTTCTACAACTATTGGTGTTTATGAAGTACAGCTGCATTTGGAGAAACTAATTCTCCAAATACAAAAGGTGCTTGCTTTTGAAATTTCCATTCCAGTTTTGAATCATGAACTTCCCTGTATTTTTATACTTCATTCCATCTTCAACTGGTGCTTGGGCAGTAAACGCTAAAGGTTTCCCAAGACCTGCAACATGATGAGAGCAACGCAACAACCAACCAGATTCTTCAAGAAACTTCACGTTTACAAGACGTACCCAGTCATCGACATCCTGGTTAAATAGAATCGAACCATCACCAAAGGGCCCAGGCTGAACCTGGACACCTTCTCTGTCACAAAAGCTGTGTTGGAATTTGTTTCCCATATTCTTACTATTGTGATAACATGATATTTTTAAAGTTCCTCCATAAATTCGCTTAAGTTTGTCCTTGTTGGACTGTCTGTGTGTAACTTCACAAGAGCTGACCAGTTCATTTGAGTCATGTTAAAAAAATGCTCAAAAGGATTATTTAAGGATTTTAAAAATTTGAAAAAAGAATACAGAAATGGTGTAAATCAGTGGTTCTCAACTGTATTAAAGGGCCACGACATTAGGAAGGTTAAGAACCACTGGTGTAAAGAATGACTTAAAAGCAACTCTGAAATATACTTCAATAATACCACACTTGAAATATGCAGAGCTTTGAGTATGAGTTGGGAGTGGCAGGAAGTGAAATGAACCACCTAGCAAGCAGCAGTAATGAGGCACAGAAAGAAAGTTCCCTCAGGTTTACCCATCTAGGTCAGAATTCTTGTAAAATGCTTTCCTGATTTTAATTCAATCCTCTAGCGTTTCAGTTAACCCCTCTCATGGAAGTTCTTGGTGGAAAAGCAA
>CAUYQV010078155.1:0-100161 GCA_963574575.1 Galagoides demidoff
TTATAAAGAAAATAGAAGAGGATGAAGGAATAGAGAGTGAGTAGGTAATGTGGGCTCAAATTTAGGTAGGGTAGTGATAGAGATAGCAGGTGAAAGGTCTCTGCTTTTTAGGTAAGAATTCATTTTGCATGTTTCAGGAATGAAAAGTCAGCATAGTTGGGGCATAATGAGGGAATAGAAAAATGGTACCAGATTTGGTCTGAGAGGTGGGCAGTGGGCCTGTTCATGTCTTACCAAATATTATAAAGCTTTGAATTTTATTCTAAGTATAGCAAGAAGCTATGAATGATTTTAAATAGGAAGATGACTTCATCTGTTTATCTTTCTAAAAAGATCACTCTTCTGTTGTTGGGGAATGGATTGTAGGGGGTCAAGAGTGGGAAGAAGACCAATTTCATTGTATTAGCTTTGATGAGATAGGATGGTATAGTGGAGATGAAGAGAAGGGAATAAATTCAGGATATATTGTGAATGTAAAGCTAATTGGTTTTGCTGATAACAAGAGTAGGTAATAGAGAGTGATTTAAGGGTGAGTTTCAGTTTGGCAGTTTAGTAGATGTTAAGTAGACTGTTTAATATAATAATGATAATGATAATAATTATGGTGCTGATAATAATGACAGCAGCTAGTATTTATTGAGCGTTTCCTCTGTGTGCCAAGTACCGAGTACCTGCTCCAACAATGCTGTGGATTCCCTCCTGGTGGCTTGATTGATTCAATGGATGAAGAAATTGAAAATTTCAAGAGACAAAGAGAAAGTTTTAAGAGTCAGCCTGGATGAGGAGACTGCATGTCATTCTTTGTGAGGCCTAACACACTTGTGGCATCTTGCCCCAGGCTAGCTCCATTTTTATTTCATACACCATTGTTTTAATCATAAATCTCACGAGGGAAAGGCAAACAATTCTGATATGGTTCTTGCTATGCTTGCATTTTTCTAACTAAACTATTTCTTTACCTTATTTGGACGGATTTACTTTTTACTTTTATTGCTCTAAGGTATTTATGATCTTTAACACAAATAGAGTATGGAACGGTGAAAAACAGTCCAAGAGCAGGACGTCAGAGAAGATCCCAGTGAAGCCAGGACATAAATCACAGCAGTGACAATTCATACTCAAGAAGCTTTTTGCCTAGACAGACAGATGTTTCTGGTCATACCAAGGTGACAGAAGCAAAGAGATATTTTATCTCCTTAGCTGGTCTGGAGCAAATCTTGCCTTCTGTAACAAGGTTTAAACCTTGTTAACTTTACAAATGCACTCCCTCTCTCAGAGGGAGCAGCCCCGCCTGTCCAGGCAATTCTGGCCTGTTTAGGGACCTCCAAGGTGCAGAGTCAAGCCTGGGGAGGGGTAAAATTTCAGCAAGCTTCTTAAATTTTAAAGGTACCAGGCCTCTAGCCACACATGGCGCTAGGCTCAGTATTTTTTGCCTCCACTTCTCCCATGTTTTCTGTTTTTCTTTGCCGATCCTCTGCAATCATTTCCTTAATTCACTTCCTAGCCTACTTATAACTAATACTTGAATGTTGGTTTTAAGCTTATAAAATCATCATCACAAGCAATGCAGACACATCAAGATATGACTCTTCTCTTAAGTACTTCCATATTCCCCTGCACTGAGTACTTTAGAAATATGTTATTTCATTTAATCCTCATAATAACTGAGCTAAGTACTACCTTTTGTGAAAACAGAGTTGGCTGCTTGGGAGGCTGAGAGCAGAGAATTGTTTGAGCTTAGGAGTTCAAGAGTATGGGGTATGTATGTGTATATGTGTGTGTGTACACATGCATACACACATATATGCTATATATACATTTATTTATATTTCATGTTTCTGAAATTTGTGATATGCAGTGAGCTATAATTGTGCCACTCAGCTTGGGCAACAGAGTGAGACCCTGTCTCTAAAAAAAGTATAGATTTGTCCAAAGTCATTCAAGCAAAAATGGCAACAAAACTGAGCTTTGAATCCAGGTAATCTGACTGCAAAGCCTGTATTCTTAAGTATTGCTCCTTATTACCTTTGGACTGTGGCACCCAGGTTAGGTGTGAAATTTTCAGTCATTAGCATAGAGATGGTATTTAAAGCCACAAGCCTTGGTGAGGTCATTTACTGAAAGACAAGGGAAGAGACGGCCTTTTAGGATCTAAGCAGTTAGAAGTGGGACACAGAAGGAGCCAGTAGTAGAGACAGAGGCATGTTCCCAAGGTGGGAAGGAAGAGCTGGATGAGAACAGAGATGGACTTAGCTGGGTTTGGCATCAACAAGGAGCTTGACAAGAAGCTTCCGTAGAGCAGTGAGAAGGGAAGTCCTACTGGTGTGGGTGAGGGGACCCACAGGAGAGGGGCGGAGACTAGGGCAGTGACTGCTTGAGAGGACGTGTGCTGTGAGGGACAACTGGAAAATGGCTGTTATCAGGAGGGGGAATTAGGTCCAGACACAGGGTCTGCTGGGTGATGATTCCAGTAGCCCTGTGAAGAAGAAAGCGAAGGTGCTGAGCTCCTAGCTGTAGGGATTGAATGGATGTCAGGAGGGGCAGCGTGCAGTTTGGTGGGTGGGGATCAGTCTTTGAAAGGGTGGCCGGCATTTTTGTATTTTAAGAAGGCCAATGTAGTCAGGCGGAGATGGTGATGGGAAAAGAAAGTTGGTTCATTAAGGAGTTGGTATTATATTATGCATGAATAAACTGAAGCTCATAGGGAAGTGGCAGCTACTGTCAAACTTTAGAGATGAGGCATTAGTTTTTTTGAAAACTTGGAACATGAAGTTGTCATCTGTAGCATGAAGTTAGTTAAAACAAAAACTATGTATATTCATATGTGGCATGTGTGTGTATAACTCTCTGAACATTTGAATTGTTGGTAATGGTTATGAAGTACTAATTTGCAGGATGAAAAAAATTTGTTGTATTGATCAACTCATTATTGACTATATTGTTACCTTCTATATTGTATTTAAATTCTATGAATATTTCAAGTAGCCTTTTTTACCCTCTCACACTAATTAACTGCTAACAGTTCATTATGCTATGTGACAGATTGAGATAGAATTTGTGATAGTTACTCAAGGGGTGGGTCAGAGTTATTATGTTTCAGGTGCATAGTTGTATTGATGATAAAAATCCTAGATATATTGTATGTTGTCTCCCATAATTTTCAGTCTTTTGATTTGAATTTTGTTTTTCTTTCTCAGACTTCAGTAAGTAAAATGTGAGTACCTTAGGATAAATTTATTATTTTGTTTATGTTTTTGTGTCTATCCATATAAACAACTTTAAGAGATTATGGCTATCTCAGCTGTTAGGTTATTTGCTTTATCAAGACTATGCTTGTTGGCAGAAAGTAATATAATATGTATCTCCTACAGACTCAGTAACAGGCAGGAGAGTCTTTTACACTCTCTGTTGTTAAAAGTTTCAGTGAAGTGAAAACTAAGATTAAAGTTGGATTGTCAGTAGGAAAATTTTTCTTTTGGAAATATCTGGATCACTATTTTTAAATATTTCTTTGTGTTATTTCACAGGAATGTTTAGGTGTACATCATGTCACTAAGCCTGTATCTCCACTTTGCACTGGAATTCATTTCCTACTTCACCCAAAAGTTCTGTATGAAATTTCTGCATTTGGCTTCCAAGAACCCAAATGTGAGGTATGATTATGTTAAAAATGAGTGCAAAAATGGCTATAATTTAGATATTTAGCTAAATCAAGGTAATGTTCTAGTATAATTAGGTAGTATGTATGATGAGAAACTAAAATGAAACCTCTCTTTGATGTGTTGGTTTAGTTAAGGTGTTACTTAAGTAACAAGAAATGTTAAAGAAAACGTGGAAATCAAAATATAGGGCATCCCTAATCTTGAAGAATTCAGGTCAAAAGTTTTATAATTTTCACCGAAGATGTGGAGGATATACAGTACATGGAATTATAGTAAGCAGGTTATTTCAGTAAGGAAAATTTTTATTCAAGAGCAAACATACACATTTGAGGTAGAAAAGTAGAAATCATTGATGGAGAAAAACTGGTTGTGAATGGAACGTGAAATGATGCCATGAAAATAGGACCGTTTGAAGCCAGCTGTTAATTATAGGTCCTTGGCAGCTTTTGTAAACTGTTAGAGGTGTGTCAGAGACCTGGGGGGCTCCCGTTTTACTGGATTATTGGATCTGTTTTGTTGAGCAGGTGAACGTTGCTGCCAAGGCCATTCTGTTGTATCTGCTTCAGGGACGATTGATGATGACAGCACTGACCTGGAACAAGTTTATTGAGTCTCTCTGTCCTGTCATTCCAGTACTCCAGGTACCGTGTGAAGTTCACTCTTTATGGTACCATTTATCTTTGGCTGAGGGTGATTGATCTAAAAGCTGCAAACAGCAAAACTGTCATGTTGTGAGAGAAATGAGAGAAGCCACGAGGCACTGTGGACAAGTGAACAGGAAGTGGGTGACTGCCTCGCTTTTGGCAGAAGGTTAAACCGGGATAGCTGAGTTGTCTGCATCTACTTGATGTATCTAGGTGGGAGGTTAGAAAGTGAGGTGCAGGCACTTAGCATTGTGAAGAACAGAACTCCACCTTATATAAAAGCTTTTAGACAAATCTAAGTGCAGTCTTAAAGCAGGACTTACATAGTGGACATGCTGTATGGATTCTGTATGTGCATACATGTGTATACATGATTAGTGTGGCATCTTGACTCATATGGTCTTCCATAGAAAGCTTTTTTGGCAGACGTCCGGGCAGACGTCTGGTCTTTAAAGGAGTGAGAACCCTTCAGGTCCGTGGCTTCGCTGGGTGAAAGGCAGATAGGAAGTGCCATGGGGGGCACTCCCCTTTGGAGGAGGGACCCCAGCCGTGGGCCTGGTTTGCCGCACTCCATCTTTCTTCTGTGGGGACGGCTGAGAGTCTGTGATGGGCGTCATCTAGGGGAGGCGCCACTACCAGAAGCTTAGGAAATTGAAAGATCAGCAAGTGCCAGGAGGGTTGGCACAGTTTCCTGAAGTTCTGCAGTGTGTACTTTCATTTACAGATAATTGTATGTAGATTTCTTACATCATGTAGATTATTTTGAAAAATGATTATTTTATTTAACTGAATTGAAAGAAATTTACGAGTTGCTTGACAGGCCAATACTGTTCTTATAGTCACGTTGAAAAGTTAACAAACAAATTGAACAGTAATTTCTCTTTTAAAAAAATCCATCCAGGGCTATGCCGACACAGATGATCCTTTGGGTAACTGCATTCTCCTTTTAAGCAAAGGGAGTTCTGAGGCAGGAGAGGAGATTCTTCCTTATACGACCCGATTAAGGTCTATCCTGCGACTTTTGCTAGTGAAAAAGCCATCGTGAGTACAACATAATGTTTTGACTGTCAAAGATTAATGGAAACATTCTAAGAAAGTATAGTAATCATATCAATCTGAAACAAAATAGAACTAAAGAATTTAAAGGAAGGTGTTGTCCATTATTAGGCAGAGAAAGGAAACTAAGGTGTGAACTAAGCAGAGGCGAGGTGTTTTAGGTGTTTTAGGTGCTTTCCCGAAGTGTTCCATCTGTGAGTAGCCTCATTGTCCCTTCCCAGATCAGTCTGCTGCTTAGTCGTTCTGCTATTGACTGTTCAGTCGTGCTCTTGGCAAGCTGGGGAGCCACGGAGATATATAGTTTGCATAAATAACAGCGCAGTCCCCTTTTGTCTTCTTTTTAGGAATTGTTAGTCCTTTCCTAGATATATGTTCTGCAAATTAAGTTTCCTGGAGGTATAGTGGGACAGTTGCCTTATATACCAAAGCTATTCAGGTGTTTTAATTTCATTTAGCTTGTCCTGTTACTTGGGAAATGGAAAAAGTATGCTTTCCTTGACCACCATTAGCATGTGTGTCTTTTTTTTTTGAGAATTTTACTCTGTTGCCCAGGCTAGAGTACCATGACATCAGCCTTGCCCATAGCAACGTCAAACTCCCAGGTTTGAGCAATCCTCCTATCTCAGCCTCCCGAGTAGCAGGGACTACAGGCACCCACCACCACGCCCAGCTAATTTTTCTGTTTTTAGTAGAGATGGAATCTCTTGTTCAGGCTGCTCTTGAACTCCTGAGCTCGAGGAATCCTCCCATGTTGGTTTCCCAGAGTTAGGAACACAGGTGTGACCCACGGTGCCCTGCCTAATATGGGCACCATTTTAATTAAAAGAAGAGAAGGAGGGCGGCACCTGTGGCTCAAAGGAGAAGGGCACTGGCCCCATATGCCAGAGGTGGCGGGTTCAAACCCAGCCCCAGCCAAAAACTGCAAAAAAAAAAAGAGAAGGAGGAAGGTATTTTTTTCTTTCCTTCTCTGCAGTGCAACATGAATCAGTTACTCTTTTAGGTAGCAATGGGTAGATTTTCCCTTACTGAGAAGAGAAAAAAAGCTTAGCGTCAAGATGGATAAGTAGTGATGAAGAAGATGAACTGGTTGACCAGGCCGGAGGGATAGGCAGAAATTTGTTTCATAGTGGATGATTTTGTTTTTCCCAAATCCTGTATCAGGATAATTCAGAAGCTTATTGATAAAGAGATGATCAGACTGAAAAATAAGGAAATAGGTGAAAATAAACTAAAACGTCAAGAGAATGGAAAGAGGAAAATCAAAGAAAGACTCTTAAAAATGTCTATACGGTGTAGAATAACATCTCCGTAAACTTCCTGTGGGCGAGACCCCGTTCCTTGCCTGGTCTCTGTATCCGCAGGACTTCGTAGGGTACCTTACATACTCACATGCTGCTTAATGGTAGGTTTGTTCTGAGAAATGCTTCTTTAGGCTGTTTTGTCCTTGTGTGAACATTGTAAAGTATGTTTACACGGACTTGTATGTGATATAACCTACTTCACACCTAGGCTATGTGGTATAGTCTATTCCTGCTAGGCTACAGAATTAGAATCTTAGGGCACCACTGCTGGATATGTAGTCTGTCCTTGACTAAAACGTCACATCACACATGACGCTACTTAAACGTTGTAAGTTGAAAGAAATACATCCATGTATAAGAATAGCTGGATCCTGGCACTTCATATGAGGCCTAACAGGTGCTAAATTTGTATTCCGGAGAAGATGATGCTTTGCGTATCCTGTCTCTAGCCTTCTTTTCTAGGGGTTGTAACCGTAAATTGGTAACACCAGACTTTAATATAGGTAACAATGGGTTGGAATGAGAGGGACAAAGGAAAACCACTAAGTAGGTGGTTAGCCTTACTAAGCCAGCATCAGGGGACCCAGCAAACGGGACAGTGAGAAAGTTTGCCTGACTTCTTATGTCATCTTAGAGTAGATATTGGTACTCTGGAGATGATATCTATTAGTAATATTTCAGCAAATATCTCTTTCTGTTAATTCTGCAAGTATTTATTGAGTGTCTGCCATAGGCCCGTGAGCTGGGGCTGGCTTTGGGAATGAAGCAGTGCACAACCCAGACATGGGCCTTGCCCTGTCAGAATTTGGCAGGTAATTGGGAAGACAGATGTTATTATTTTCAGTTGTCAAAAGTGAGATGCCTGTTATGATACTGGGGCTTCAGGGTGACTGGCTCACTTACAGTGACTGGACCTGGCTTGGAGTAGAGAGGCCTCCCTGAGTATCATGTTTCTAATTGTTGTCTCATAGGTCATACGTAAAACCTGGCAACTTGTGTTACCACTTAAAATTTGCCTAGTTTCCAGGTGGTTCAAGAACCTTTCAAAGAAGTGACAGACAGATGGTTTTTCAGTCCCTCCTCCCTCCCGACCTTTGTGCTCTTGATGGTTTTCTGTTTTTCTGTTTCATTGTTTAGTGGCCTGCAGTGCTTATCTTTTCTTGAGAAGTCTCCCATCCCCCCTGCTCCACTGACCTTAATTCTAATTCCTTCCAGATTTAGAATTTCAGTGGAAATCAAAAATATTTGTATTTTTATATTTGAGAGGAATCTGTTTGATGTCTAATAGATGATTTTCATATATTGTAGTGATTCACACTTTAGTTATTGGGGAATTTACTCTATTGGAGTAAATTTGGAGGTTTGACTTAATGTTTGGGCCCCGTCATATGCTGTTTTATGGTTGAAATAGATCACCATCTTTGGAGTTAGGAGTTAAAGATTGAATCTGCAGATCAGCTGTTGAAGTTGACTGTGATAGAAAGTAGGTCGTCTTAGTGAGACCATTTCTTTTGTAATTATTGGTTATTCCTTGTTGCTGATATTTATTTTATAAATATTATAAAATTGAATAAATGTTTTACCCAAAAGATTTTTTAAGAAAAAGCAAATTATTACTAGTAATGGCAGTATGACTTGTTGTACTTTGTTGACATATAGTAATTTTTGTAATTATATATCCTTTCAATCAACATTTGTATATTACAAAATTTTGACTTAAATACTTTTTTGTTTTTAGGGTCCGTTCACTAGCACTAAAACTTTTAGCATTTCATCTTACAAGTGAAGAAGGGGCTGATACAAAGCGTCCTTTAATAGATGCCAGAGTTCTCTCCAGAGTTACTAATTTATTTATTGTGAAGAAACCTATTGAGCTCAAATTGGATGACAGAAAAGAACTGGTTATTAAGGTGACTACAACTTGTGAGTTTATTATTATGTGATTATTTGATATATTTGTATATCACAGATTTTATTTGACATTCTTCAGTTTGTATATGTCCCAGGGAGGGAGAGAATCTTGGCTAGATTGAAATTGTGTTATCTTCATCTGGCTTCTGGGTACGTTGATTTATTGAACCAGTATTTCTTGAGTGTCTACTGCATCCCAAGCATTATGTCCCTTTTAACTTAGTATATATACTGGAAGCCCAAATTACTTTAAATATTATCTTCTTTTGTTTGTTTTTTTTTGAAACAGAGTCTCCTGTTGTTGCCTGGGCTACAGAGCATTGGCGTCAGCCTACCTCGTTGCAACCTCAAACTTCTTGGTTCAAACTATCCTCCCAATCGGCCTCCCAGAGTGTGAGGATTATATGTGTGAGCCAAAATGTCTGGCCTGAATATTGTGTTAAATACAACATAAGGCAAAGCTTATGGAAAGAAATTTTGTGATGACTTTTAAAAACAAATGTCACTAACATACAAACTATCAGAAATTCTTTTTGTTTTTATCTGAGAAATTGCCTATAATTGCAAAAAAGGGTTTTTATGACAATAGTTTCAGCCTCTTCGTTACAAGAGAAAAAAATAATATAGGAGGCAAAGGCGGTTTCTGTTTGTCTTAAATGTCACAGTAGTTCTGAGATTTTTTTGTTAATCTCTTTCCTAGATCTTTGGTTCTTTACACGTCTTCAGCGGGGTGTCCTCCATTTCCCTGTCTTTAGCAGGTCTGCGCCTGTATCACACTGGACCAGTTGAGGATTCTGTACAGAAAGCCATCCATTCTTCTTTGATTCCTGTATTTTATAGCTTCTCATTTCACTTCAGATTTGTAATCTGTCAGTTTTTATTTCAGTTTAGACTAGTCCACCAAAGCATGTCAAATTACTTTAGAATAATATGTAATGATTTTTTTTTTTTTTAATGGAGAGACACACTGAACATTCTTACCTAGATGTTCATGACAGCCCTGGTAGAACTGGAGATTCTCCCATCAGCCACATGCCAGTTCTGACTGGGGACTCCCTGAGTACTGTGTCTGTGCAGGGTGTGGAGGAAGGGAGGGTCGGGCCATTCTGGTACTCTCTTCTTTGAGTCCATATTAGGGCTTAAAGACAGCAGTGGGTGGGAGAAAGAAAAGGGTCGTCTTTTCCTTTCCCCTTTTCCTGATGTTGGTTTGGCTATTTCAGACTTTGTCTTGGCATGAAATGACAGTTAGGGACTGGTATGGGACGGCTCTGTTGGGGTGCCAGGCAGCAAGTCCCAGAGTGCTGTCTAGTCCACCATATTCCAAGGAGAAGAAGGGAGAAGGCCCTGCAGCTGGTGGTTTTGGGGAGCAACAGGGAAATCTTGAGTCACAGATTCTGGTTGCTCTTCTCAGATTAGCCTGGTCCTATCTGTAGAGATGATGTTCGGGATGTTTTCTGTGAAATTTTAAAGGTGGATTAATGGTTATGGATGACTTCTTAGCAAACATATAATTAAGAACAGAGGCCTGGCTCGGCACCTGTGGCTCAAGTGGCTAAGGCGCCAGCCACATATACCTGAGCTGGTGGGTTCCAATCCAGCCCAGGCCTGCCAAACAACAATGATGGTTGCAACCAAAAAATAGCCCAGTGTTGTAGCAGATGCCTGTGGTCCCAGCTACTTGGGAGGCAGAGGCAGGAGAATCTCTTGAGCCCAGGAGTTGGAGGTTGCTGTGAGCTGTGATGCTACAGCACTCTACCCGGGGCAACGGCTTGAGGCTCTGTCTGGGGGCGGGGCGTGGGGGGGAGAAGAGAGGCTCATTTAACGTGGTCGCTCTTTGTTTTAGATCCTAAGTTCCTCCCTGACCTAGCATATCATTGTTGCAAATTTATTGGTTATTTAAATAAGTTGACTTTTTAAACTGTGATCATATGGCATGAACTGTAACATTTTATTGGAGAATTGCAAGCAAATGAAAAGTATAATTTTTTTTTGTTTGTTTGTAGTTGGAGACTGTTGAAAAGGTATATGAAATCTTTACCTCAGATGCTGTTGATCTTGCTTTGAGGAAGTCAGCTGCAGAGCAGTTAGCTGTGATCATGCAAGGTAATGTCTTCCAGGGAAAGTGATTACTGCACTTCCGATCATGGAATTTCAGGTTGCTGTGGTTAGTTGAGCAGGGGACTGGCAAACTGCAGTATATGGGCCAAATCCAGCTTGGGGCCTGCTTTTGTTTTTGTTTTTACAGCCCTAAATGGTTAAGAATGTTTTTTTCATCCTTAGAGTTGTTAAAAAACAAAACCAAACCAAAGAGTGTGAGACAGACCGTGTGGGGCCAGCAAAGCCTCACAGCATGTTTGCTGTCTGGTTCCTTACAGGAAAAGTTTGCTGACCCCTTAGCTTTCATTTTTTGACCTAGAGAATGTTATTTGATAGAATTATTTTCCTTCTAAAATATTGATGTAATTCTGACATAAAGTACATGTTTCTTTCTCAGTTTACCGAGCATATGATTTTTTCCATTTGTACCTTCTTGCTTAGGGAAATTAATCAAACAGTACTTTTGTGGGTAGGTAAAATGAAAATACTGTGCTATAGCTATACATTTCCTTTAAGAGTTTATTCTTGAAAGCAACCAGTAAAATATATTGTTAGTGTTGTTATAGTGTTGTTACTCCACAGGCTTCCATTCTTTGGGTTTTTATTTTCCTGCATTTGAGGTATATACCCTAGTATTTGTGAGAAATTAAAACTTTGCATTTATATAAAAAGATTTTTGTGGTTAGCAATTCTTGTCTTGATATTAATTGGAAACTGGGAATGAATAATTTGAAAAAGCATATTCAACATATTTATAATTTTAATAATAATATAGACTACAGAAAATAAGGCTCTGTGGGTATGTGTATGTACCTGTGTGTTCCCCATTGAGATATAGGAGAAATTTTGTCTGCAATTTATTAAATACTTGCAACTAATCTATAAGCAACTAAGGTTTGCGGTTCTACTAATAATCTTTGTGTGTGTATGTGTGTTTATAAAATCCTTTTGTATGTATACAAAAAACTTTTTATTACAAAAATAGAATATAAATATGTTTATTAAAAAAGAGTTCATAGTCTTCAGAAATATATTGAGTATGTTATATTCTGTTCCTTTTATATTTGCTATTAATAATTTAAAGCTTAAGTTTTTATGAATAGCAAAATGTTCACATGAATCCATATTTACACATCAGCTTGTGGAAAATTTTAAACATTTTTAGGTGATAAATTTGGAAAAGGGAAGATAAGTCAATAAAACAATGTAAAGAAGATAATTTTCCATGTACACATAAAAGGATTTATTTGTATACATAAAAACTATTACTTTTCAGAGTCTGAATTAGTCCACATAATTCTTTATAAAATTTTTATTTTTTATTGTAGAACAAACAGATATGCTTGTTACTTTAATGTTTTTCAGGTGTATAGATGCATATAAAGTAAAAAGTTCAGTTTCATTCTCTAATTTTAAATCCAGGGGTAACTATTTTTAATAATTCAGAAATTGTGTGGATATGAGTTCTGTATATTTCAAAATAAATGTTTTTAAAGTCACAAACATATTTGTTAACTTTTAGTAACTTTTTTCATTTATAGATATTAAAATGCATGCTGTGGTGAAAAAGTTACGCTTAATTGACAAGATAATTGAGTATTTAAATGAATGCGTGGGCCGAGATGGAAAGGTAAGGGGGATCTGCACCTAGACAGACTCTCAGGCTGCTGTTTTTATTAATCAGATCTGAACTTAAATTCAGCTGAATTTGGATGAGCATTTGGATTTTAAGTGCTAAGTAACATCCCCTATCTTGTTCATTTTAATTTCTAAAAGTAGGGGTTCTAGAGGGAAAACTAATCTTAATATTTCCATGAGATATATAAGTAAAAGAACACACAAAACTTATTTTCCGTGAAAAGTAATTTCTATGATTGCATTTTAGTTTTTGCATAATCTTGGTGAAAAAACATAAAATTTAGAATAAGGTAATATTATGGTGTATTTTGTCTCACCTTGGACTTGGTGAAAATAAACGAACTGCGCTTTCCCTCCTGACCAGGTGATAGAGTGTTTGGTACAGCCCTGCCTCACCCTCCTGAGGAAGGTTCTGTGTGCCGATCCCATCCTCCGTTTCTCCCTCTCACAGCAGTCTTCTGTCCTGACCCTGTTATTCAGAAGTAAGTGAAAGAAACTGTGCTAATAATGAGATCAATACTAGCAGGTATTAGCAATTTCTTCTTTAACCGTAGGTCATGTTTCCTTTTTGTTCTACTAATAAAACACAAAGTTTATGTGAACATGCAACTAAAATAACTCATCACCATGGAGAGCATGTACTGCGTTTTTGAAATGTCCTTCTAATTCCTATGCTGAACGGGCCCTGGAGCTGAGAAAACCCGAAGGCTCTGCTCGTTCTTTGCACCTTGACTATCGTCAGTCAACTGTCATCTGGAACTAGATAAAGTTGCAGCTGCTGTCTTCCTCCTCAAGTCTGTTCCCTCTTTCTTGTTTTCCTTGTGCATTTGGATCCCAGAACCCCCGCTGTGATATCTGATTATGTCACTAGACTGGCCTGAAGGGTGTGGACCAACCTAGGAGGGAAATTAGTCCATCCTGAATAACTCTGAGCATAAATGCTTCATTTTATAAAGTGTGGTTTTTCTTTTAACCCATTTTTTATTTGATTCTAATTTAGTAATGTGTTCACATGGACAAGTTTCATATAATTTGTTTTTTCTTTTTCTATGTTTTTTCTCTTTTTCTTCTGTTCTCAATAGCAACCTTGATAACATTTTATACTGTTTTCTGTCCTAGAAGTTTAGGCTACTGCTTTTAAATATTTTATAAGAAGCTTCTTGTTCAAATAGATATGCTTAACCTTGTCTGGTTATCAGGCATGTAGGAGATAAATAAGATTTATGTTCAAGATACATTGTCAGAATATAGTCATTTTATTTTAGCATTTTTCTCCTCCTAATGGCTTCTGCTTGCCAAGTGAATAGATACAGTTTAAGCAGCATTGGTCTAGGTCCAGACCAGGTAAATTTCCAAATGTCTAAACAGTGAGTTCAGGCTCATAAAATTTTGAGTATAAAATTTTTGTAAGTTCTTATAGATTGATGGTCTGAAAAAGCAGCAGTTAAGGATTTTTAGTTTTCTTTAATTCTTTTACTAATTGTCTTATTAACTACAGTCAATTGAATTCAGTCTCTAGTTTACTTTTTCATTTATATTATTTAAGCTTTGAACTTAGGAGCACCTACTGGATTCAAAGGCACTTTCCAAGACAACAAAATCTGTACCCTTTTGGTACTGCGTATTTGATAATTTTTATAATCTATCGCTGTTTGTGAAAGTTATTTCAGTGAGTTTGAAAATGAATTATAATATCTCTCATTAGTGCATTTAATTTCAGGGTAAAAATAATTCCTTTAACCAGCTGCTTAACCAAGAAAATTCATTTCTTAGCAAACTCTTATTGAGCACATAGGTTTTCCGTGCTAAATACAGTGCTAGGCCCTTGGGTTATATTGACGAGCATGGCAAATGACCCTCATACCAATTACCATAGAGTTAGAGACTTGGACAAGTAAGTACTATACTGCAGCAAGGTATATAGTAGGGTTCACAGCAGCAGCACAAGTGCCAAACAGACTGGGCGGTGGGAAAACATCAGGGAATGTGGCATCTAAGTTGGAATTTCAGAAATGAATAGGAGTTCAAATGGAGAGGTTTGACTTCCATGTAGAGGAAGCCATGGAGATGTGATCTAGATGTTTGGCCTCTCCAAATCTCATGTAGAAATTCAATCCCCAGTGTTGAAGGCTTACCTTGAATGGCCTGGTGGGAGGTGTTTGAGTCATGGGGGTGGGTCTCTCATGAATGGCTTGGTGCCTTCCCCACAGAAGTGAGTGACTTCTTGCTTTGTTAGTTCACAAAATAGCCAGTTGTTAAACAGAGACTGGCACCTCCCCCCACCTTGCTCCTCCTTTTGTCATGTGACTTGCTTCCCGCCCCTGAGCCTTCTACCCTGACAGGAGGCTCCCTGAAGCTCTTACCGGAAGCAGATGGTGGTGCCATGCTTATACAACACAAAATGAACTAACACAACGTGGCTGTGTGTGAGAAAGAATTGTGTGTTTGAGGTGGTGGCTGGGTTTGTGAGAGTCTGGGGTGAAGGGGAAATGTCAGGGTGAGACAGGGAGGGCCATTCATGCAGGTCCTGCTAGGTCTTATTAAACTGCAGGGAGGTCTTTAAATAGGGAAAGTATGTGTTTGATAAAGATTATTCTGTCTATAGCATAGTGACTAGATTGACAGGCATAATAATTAAATAACCTCTCAGAAATACTGGTTTGAAGGTGGCACCTGTGGCTCAAAGGAGTAAGGTGCCGGTCCCATATTCCAGAAGTGGCAGTTCAAGCCCAGCCCTGGCCAAAAAAAAAGAAATACTGGTTTGAATTGTAGAGATAAATTTCATGTTATGGCAGAATTCTATACTGTATTTCAGGGTTATAAATTTACTTAGAAATAACTTATATGGCATCGTAGAGATATTTAGCACCTTGGCCAAGGTCATGACCTGGTAATAGTGGAGGCAGGAGAAGAGTGCAAACTTCCGTACCTTTGTTTGTTATTGTTTTAAGTGATTACAAACTTATAATCTTCATTGTAAAAATTCAGATAATACACAAGTATATAAAGTAAAATTCTTAAAGTTTTCGTTTTCTTCTTTTTCTCAATTTTCCCAAAGAAGAATGTTGTACTTTTTATTTGGAACGTATTGTTCCAAATGATCTTTTCTGTTCACAAATTTATTTTTCATACTATGACCTGTAGTATTGTGTTGCCTCATTTTTTTCAGCTGAGAATATGTCTTGACTATCTTAGCATACTATTACATATGAATCTATATATTTTTTGAATCTATATTCTTAAAAAGAAAAAAAATCTAAAAACTATCGCATATTATTTCAGAATTTCATTTTGCTGTATTACTAGATATTAGTTTCAGATTTTTCACTGTCACCGTAATCATGTTTCATGATCATCTTTGTGTATATCTAGACTGGATATACTTTCAGAGCCTGAGGTGGCAAGATAACTTGAGGTGAGAAATTCAAAACCAGCCTGGAAATCATTGGGAACCCCCATCTCTACATTAAAAATACATATATATATTAGCTGATTGTGGTGGCCTGTGCCTTGTAGTCCTAGCTGCTCAGAAGGCCGAAGCAGGAGGATTGCTTGATCCCAGGAGTGAGAGCCTATCTCAAAAAAAAGAAAAAAAAAAACAAAACATATTTTCCTAATAACTTTGCGAATACTCACTGTCTCGTTTAAAAGTTTTCTTTCATCTGGGTGGCGCCTGTGATTCAAAGGTGTAGGGTGCTGGCCCCATATACTGGAGATGGTGGATTCAAAACTGGCCCTGGCCAAAAACTGCCCCCCCAAAAAAAAAACCTGTAAAATTTTTCTTTAATCTTATAGGTGAAAATAATATCATTACTATTTTATTTTTATGTTTTATTTTTAATGAACTTGATTTGTTTTCTTGTTATATTTCTTTTTAGTGCCTTATGGGGTTTCTTTTTATAACATAGATATTACCTGTATTTTGTGTTACTAACAGTTTTTCAACCTTTCTATCATTTTAAATGTATTTATTATTGTATCTTTAACCTTAAATGTGCTTAAATATTTTATGGAAATACATGAAGCTTTTCTGTTATAGCAGCTAGGATTTTCTTCATGCTCTTAAAGCAGGGCCTTCTCCAGTTGCAGATTGGAAACATATACTCTTGTATTTTCTCCTATGTGTTTATAATATTCTTTAAAAGAAATAGACCTTAATGTACTCAGTCTTACTATGAAACCAATTTATAGCTTTCTTTCCAATTATAGCCCAAGAAGAAGGGGAAAGAGGAGAGGGAGGATGGGTAGAGGGAGAGTAGTTGGTGGGACCACACCTACACCGCATCTTACAAGGGTACATGTGAAATTCACTAGGTGTAGAATATAAAAGTCTTAACACAGTAACTAAGAAAATGCTGTGAAGGCTATGTGGACCAGTTTGATGAGAGCATTTCATTTGTGTGTAAAACCAGCACATCGTACCCCATGATTGCATTAATGTACACAGCTATGATTTAATAAAAATAAATAAATAAAAGAAATAGACCTTTATCTAGAATTGATTTTGGTGTATAGTGTAAGGTAGGGAGCTAAACCTTTTCTTTCCCCATATCGTGGGCAGTTATATTGTAACAGTTTCTTACGTACTTGGAAATATTTTGACTTATTCTCTCTCCACTGATGTGAAATGTCTACTTGTTTCTCTGCTTCTTTACCTTTTAGTTTATTACTGTTTTTAACTGTGCCAGTTATATCATGATGCAGTTAGGAAAAATATTGTCTGTCAAAACTAATTTCTTACTGCTACTCCCCTGAACTTGCTAACTGTGTATTATAATCTGTATTATGTTCTGTGTTATGTTGTTATTACTGGGTGATTGGCACTGCCACCGACCTGTTTGTTTAGAATTTCATAGGTTTGAAGCCCTGAGAAATTATAGCACTGAGAACACTTATGGAAGTGGAGACTGAAGCTTATTAATGTTAAAGAATTTGATTAGGACACGTAGCCACATAGTGAGAGGTAGAGCTAATACACTTTGTTAGCTCAGAGCACCATCCTTTCCCACCATCTTGTCAAAATAAATAAGAAACAAAAACCACAATAATGACATGGCGCAAACACAGCATTTTAAAGAGTTCTATGATTATGTCTTTGACATAAAGGGGAAAAATTATAAGGGAATATTTTAGTGAGGAAACTTTAACTAGAATTAAATGACTTGTCAAAAACTTCCTAGAAACTCTGATCAGTTTTTTCTCTGATTATCTAAAACTGGAGAGTGTCTAGTGAGTGGACCTATAAGTGTGGGCTCCTGGGCTCGCAGTGTCTGCATCCTGGGAACTTACCAGAAATGTAGATTTGCAGGCTTCCTCCCAAACCTACCACGCAGAAACTGTTCAGTAAGCGCTCCTGATGATTCTTACATATGTTAAAGCTTGAGCGCCTGGGATTTAGGGCTCTCAGCTTACCTGGGTTAATGCTGCATTTCTCTTACCTTCAAGTTATGATGTTTTAAATATGAAGTTTATTCCAGAAGTAAAAATATTTTATAAAGTCTCATTTCTTTTTATTCCTCAGTTTCATTGATATTCCATGAAGATTGCAATGTTGTAACCGAAGTTGGAGCATTGTTTTGTCTTCTGTTATTTGATGAAGTATCAAGAATGGATACATGGTGAGATAGAAGAATTTATTTCTTTAGTTTTAACAATTACTTATCTGAGATTTCTGATGTAACCTTATGGCAATGCATGGAAATTTTGGACTTGTGAGGCTATGCTTTCCGTGTATAGTAGACATGAGACCTCACAGTTAAGTTTGCGAACTCCTTCCAGGAGAGGAATGCATAGCTGCACAGCTTTCACCTCGGTTCCTGAATCACACTTGATAGAACTGACTTGTACCCTTGCAATATGCTCCATAGGTGTAATTAGTAGGATGTAAGCATTCCAGTTTGTACAAATAATCAATACATTGAATCCCACAAAGGCATAAGTGCGTTCATGATCTATGTATCTGTGACTTAATAAAAATAAATAAAAAGAAAAAAGAAAAGTGCTGCATACCTCATTGCTGAATATCACTACAGTCACCTCTGAAGCCTCCTGTTGGCCATCTAGTGACCATAGTAGTGATATTCAGCTATGAGATCTGTAGCACTTATTCTAGGATGAGTTCACAAACTTAATTGTCTGACCTCAAGTGTGCTGTGATTTTTTCCTTTGAGTAAGCAGTGTTTAAAAAGTCTAGTGGCTCAAAACGTCACCCTCAAATTTTATTTTTAAACATCACTAAGTATAAAATCTAAAAATTACTGCAGTGATTTTTGTCCTTAATATACTTCTTTTTTGCAGTTTTTGGCCGTGGCT
This sequence comes from Galagoides demidoff, assembly GCA_963574575.1. Lineage (NCBI taxonomy): Eukaryota > Metazoa > Chordata > Mammalia > Primates > Galagidae > Galagoides > Galagoides demidoff. The sequence goes on from CAUYQV010078155.1 coordinate 18,622, forward strand.
GGGTTTGAACCCGCCACCCCACCATATGGGACTGGCACCCTACTCCTTTGAGCCACAGGGGCCGCCTCCTTAATATACTTTTAATATATGCTATCAACTTTGTATTTTTTCTTTAATATTTTATTATTTTAAAAAACCCTGGGAGGGTGTTTAGGATGATAATCTCTGTTCAACACTGATCTTGAGCAGGGTCAGTGGGCAGGGACACACAGAGTGCACATCCCAGTACAACCACTGCATTACGTGAATTGTTACATGGAATTATTTTAGAAAGGCATAATTTATTCTCAGCAAGTTCAGGTGGTAGCAAACACATTAATACTATGTTAAGTGATGGGCCAATTACTCTTGATTTTATTTCAAAGAGGTGAAGTTGTATTTGTTACACAAAGCTGTTGTTCACTCAGTTATTTCTTTTTCTTTCTGTTTTTCTTTTTTGTCATAGGTCTATTAATCCTTCCAATCACCCTTTGCCATCAGTCTTCAGTTTGCCTCTTTCAGTTTTTAGAAGGTAAAGGATTGATTTCTCTGATTTTTCTTGAAGGATGAAACATTATTACAGAAAAGGAAATCAAAATTTATAGTTTTTCACTTAGATTTTAAATCACGTACAGTGCTTTGGAGATTTCAGTAAGTATACCTCCCCATCACCAGTTTTTTATTTTGATGTTTACTTCTACAGAGAAGATGAAAAAAAACAAAAGTACAGTACACACACCTGCATATCAAGTGTCAACACATGGGTCTCATTGTGTTCTCTCTCCCAATAATTTCTTATTTATATTTAATTTTACTTCCTTCAGCATGCATGCCATTCAATTAAGGACATTCTCCTACATAACTGTTATGACATGATCACAGCTAACAATATTAAAAATAATTCTGTAACATGATCTGGTTTCTTCAGTTATCTATAAATATCTTTGGTAGTTCCCCACCCCCACTTCCCCCAGAGGAAGGATTAATCAAGGTCATGCATTATGTTTGGTTTTCATGTTTCTTTAGACTTTTTAAAAAGTAAATTGTTTTTATTAACACAGTATACATGACATATACAAATCATAAGAATTTTTCCAAATAAACACACTGTGTAACTAATACAGATTAAAGATACATGACTAGCAGACTAGGAACCCTTTTCTGCTTCCTGATTAGCTTTCATCACCCCAAAATATAATCGTATCTTAATTTCTATTACTATAGGTTACTTTTTGCTGGTTTTTGAACTTTATAAATAGAGTGCAGTCTTAAAGTGGGCATCTTGTGCTCAACTTGGAGAGATTTGTCCGTGTCTTTGCATGAAGCAGTATTCCTACATTTATTACATGTAAGAATATACAGTAGTTTTATTTACTGTTCTTTGGCTGATGGTCATTTGGTTTGATTTCTGTTTTGTGCTATTATGAAGAAATGACTGCTGAGAACGTTCTTGACCATGTGACATTACTGGGATGTAGGATCCATATATGCTCAGCTTTAGTGCATACTACCAAGGAGCATCCCAAAGGGGTTGTACTGCTTTACATGCCCACCCACGGGGTTAAACGTTTCAGCTGCCCCGCATCCTTCCAGCCTTTGGTATTAATGTCATCGCCAGTCTTAATGGTCTTCAGATTTGGTTAAGCAATGAGACTCACATGACTACAGTAGTCATGCTTAGAATAAGATCATATTCCTGGATACTGGGAGTTGTCCAGGCTGAGAAGTTCCCTGTCCCAGTAGAAATGTAATCTCTAGTGAGTGTGTCATTCACGTAGCTTCCAGGTGGCTTACAAGAGCCATGGCACCCCGGGCTGCTCGGCTGTGCCTGCCCATCAGGCCTTTCTAGTTGATTCCTAGATCTCTGTGTCCAGAATGTTAGCCGTCAGTTTACTGTAGCTTCTCTGAAGGAGATGTGTCCCCCAGCCTCTTAGGTGTTCCTTTGTCTGTGGTCCATAGCACTTTGCATATTTATGTAGTTATTTTGGAGGTTTTTAAAAATTTTATGGGTACATACAGTTACACCTTTCTAGAATTTCCCGTAGGTTGTTTTTACATATTTCTGTTGTCTAAGGAAATTCTCTATAATGCCATAGTTTTCTTGAGTACCTTAATCAATCATTTTAAAAACTCTTTTCTGATAACCGGAATAACTGGGTCTGTTTGTGGTTGGTTTGTTTTTCTTCTAGTGATTTTATTCTGTCTTTGGCAAACCTAGTCATTTTTGATCAAATACTGCATATGGCAAGTGAAAAATTGTATAGAGATTGTGGATGGTGTCTCCCTTCACAGATGATATAATTTTCTCCTGGCAGCAGTTATATTATGGGGAGATGAATTTGATTCCATCAGGGAGAGAGATGAGATGATTCAGGCTTGGGTTTCAGTCTTTGTAAAGGCTGGTTTTTCTCATCTGGAGCATAGTACTACAGGAATTTAACCTGGGAGGCTGGGATGTTTAGAAGTCCCCCACTCTTGGCAAGTTCTGAATGTCAGTTTTTGTATCCCCAGCCACACATGGCTGCTAAAAGCTCTGAACGGCTGCGTTCTGCCTGGCCTCTTAGCCCTAAGCTTTTCTTAGAATCATAAAATTATATGTAAAGGTTTGGAAAATGTAGGGCATAGCTTTTTTAGTTTTCCTTGTAAAGAAGTTAGTCTGATTGATATAGGCTTTCCATTCATAGGTGGAAGTAGATATTTCTTGATTTTTTTTCCCCAGAAGAGTCTTTATATGTTTCCTTCCTTTTTTTGTTTCTTTGTTAGGTTGACCCTTTTGTGGTGTATAGGCCGGTTTTGTGTAGAATATCCCACAATGGGAACTTGTATGATTATTTCCCTGTTATTGGTGATGTTAAGGTGGATCACTTAAGGTGCCAACATTGCTAGTCATCCTCAGTGTTAAAAGGGTGTTTTTCATATAAAAGTTATGTCTTGGGAATATCTCATAGCCCAACAAAGCTTCACCAGGAATCCACTGTCTCTTTCTGTATCAATCATTTATTTCAGAGTTGTGGAAGGAGATTTTCGAATTCTGTGGTTTCTTCTGCATTCACTAGATGGCATTCTTCTTCCTGCTTACCCCCTTGCTTAACTATTGTTATGGGTTTTTTATTAAAAATATCATTGTCCATTATCTTTATTCTGTCTTTTGATGCTCTCCAGTTCTTCCTGATTGGTCGAGTGCAGGTCCTTTCAAACAGCCACCTGGGTCCTTTTGACGTGGCACCGTAAATCTTTCTGGTACTTTCTTGCTTTCTGGCACAAAGGAATAGCCAGTGTTTGCCTCTTATTTTCCAGTCCCGCTCCCGTCATTAGTCATTTCTCTAAGGTTGCTTTTAGTGAAAAATTCCAATTAAAAAGTATCATTTTTAAAAATTAATAAGCCTGATTTGTATATAGAACTGTGCCCTAACTCTTTTTATTGGGGCACGTGAAATGAAAAAAACACACTTAGGTATCCCTTAGAAATCTTACCCAATTTTATCTGTCATCACTCACAAATACGTAAATTGAGGGTTTGGGGAATGTTTTACTGGTAAAGGCATTGCTCTCCTGTTAAACTGTACACTAAATTAACTTTAACTGGCTTAAGAGATACTGCTTTTGAATATTATTTCTGAATATACTTTTTGGCTCTTTTGTTGAGTTTATTGACAAAACTCTTCTTCAGTGAAAGTAATTAATTGGAGTTTAGTCACTTGGTGACCTCTGTGGGTATAGGTGATTCATTTAGCCTGTTTAAGCCTCATTTTGATCATCTATAAATTGGTGTCCTAGTGCTGTGCCATGGGACTGAGTGAATGATAGATAGAACAAGCAGGGCTTGACAGCTGATTACTGAAGTTGGTTCACAGTATTCATGAGCCCTGACTTCAGGGAGCATTATTTATCTCTGCAGTGACTCTCATGTAGCATAGAATGTCATCAGTCTTCAGAAAAGAGTTTAATAAAGTATTTTGGGGGCTTTTAGAAGACGGTGAATGAAAAGTTGAAATGCTGTGGAAAGAAAGATGACTTTAAAACAGGGCTGGGAGAGAGATCTTTGCATTATTGGGGGTGAGAGGCATAGAACTAGCCCTCATTTGTGGCTCATCTTTTTGAGTGGTGTTTGAGAATTTGGAAGTTTAAATATTTGTTTAAATTTTCTTTAGGTATCATCTGCCAGTACATGTAACCAGACATCATGCTGTGAGTCCATACTCCATAGTTTTGCCCTTATCTGCTGACTGTTTGGCCTTGAAGCCAGTGTCAGATATGCTGAGAATAGCTTGGAACCTGTCGTGGTATCACGGGAGTGAGAATCTGTTGAAACAAATGAACTCTGAAACTAAAGTCCAAAAGTAAGCTGTTATGTTTAGTTGACAAAGCATTTATAGTTAGTTAATTGCAACTAATTAGATTTTACCTTTTCTTTAGATGAAGTAACTTTCTCACGTGATATTATCATCCAGTTCAGCTTTTTAACTAAAGATTATGCTTTTTACTTTGTTTGAAAGTTCACATGTGTTCATTACTCTTAAAAACCTATCACACAAGGAAATAGAAATTAAAAACATTTTTTTTGTGTTCCAGTTTAGAATTATGTAAAGTTTGATTAGTAATAGGTGTGAATCACTAGGAAAAATGCTCTGGGTGAGAGTAAGATCTTAGTCAGTGTATACATGCCTGCATTACTGTGAGGATGGTACTTTTGTGTGTTGTAATATTCTAATGTCAGTCTTATGTGAATAAGAATTTTATTTCTGTAAAGAGGAAAAAAAATCAATGTTTAACCCTAATGTTGTTATAAACCAGATTTTTTTTTTGTTTGTTTGTTCTGGCTATAAGTCAGCCTTTAATTAAAAGAAAATGAAGATAAAACAGCTTTTGGCAGAAGGTTGATATGGCGATAAATGTGTGCTTTTATTTAAGTAGCTTTATGTTGCTCTTTCTTTTTGTCTAGATTCTTAGACACACTGAAGTTATCCGCAGAGGACATCCTTACTCTGAAGATGACACACGTGCCCAGTGGGCTGCAGGACTGCCACCTTTCTATCGTTCAGGCTGCCACCCACAGGGAAGTTAGGGCTGCTGTCGCCAGGATGAGTTTTTATCTTCTGAATGACAGATTGTCTTTAAAGGGTGGCACTGGCCCATGTGCGGTTACCTTGACGTCCTTGGCTTGGCACACTGCACTGAACAGGTCAGTGTAAGGTCAAGGCTGCTGTTTTCAAAGACTGGGATTGAATCATATGTGGTTTCATCTCCATACCTTTGAAGATAAAATCTGTGTTCTTACTGTTGCTATATGAGAGAAATATTTTCTTTTTTGGAATTTTTGGCCGGAGCCAGGTTTCAACCCGCCACCTCCGGTATATGGAGGCCAGTGCCCTACTACTTTGAGCCACAGGTGCTACCTCATGAGAGAAATATATTTTTATGGGAAGAAAAATTCCAGGATTTTTATCATGTGTTATCGTAATAGCAAAGTACTGAAAGTTTAACTTAGTCATTTTCTTTTTTATGGGATTACTAATAAACTTATAACAGTTTTATTCAATATCCTGTCTTAGAAGATTTTATCTCAGTCACAAAAAATTTGAAGCTAAGGTATGGATGAAACAAACTGAATGTTAACTCCTGTCTGTGGTAGAGATGAGGTGAGACATCAGTGGGCTGACGTGTGGTGCACCTGCTGCGGGCTCGATTTGTTTTGTTTTGTTCTTTAAATTATCTCATTTTTTTTTTTAACCCTAAATGTCACAAAGTTGATTGTCAGGTGGAGGTCCTTCAGCAGTTACTGGGGAGGCTCTAGCTTGTAAGTTGCGCCTGCTTGCCTGGTGGCAGATGGCTGCATTTGAAGAAGCAAGACTGATAAGCAGCTGCTGGATGCAGATGTTCATTTTAGTCTTCACGCGACTTTGGTATAAAGTGTACAGTGTTACTTTCTCACTTAACATAAAGTCTACAATTTTCAGAATGGTAGGTTAAATGACTTTCCAAAATGTGAACATCTTTATTAGCTTTTAATGCAGTTTTTTCAGTAGTGTGACAGCCACCCAGTTGCTCTGCCTTGTTGAGAGAGCTGATGGTTAAATCTTCAGGATTTTGAAAGATCATTAAGTAGTTATTCTTAGCTTACAATTAAATTACATGAAAATAAAGGTAGTTAATATGCACACATTACTTTCTAATTATTTGCAATGTTTAACAGTTGTCTGTGTTCTTGAGGACATTTATTTCTGCTACACATAATTCGGTTTTGGGGAAATATCTGCATCTTGTGCTACTGTACATCTCTTCTTAACTCCCTGTTACACTGGGCTGAAGTTAGTCACAGAAGGAAGCTTTACACTGTGGACCCTGGCAGACACAGGGGGTCAGCACCCTACTGTCCAGTCAGTGTTGAATATTTGGTAGCACACCTCTGCTTTTAAACTTTTAAAGACCTTTTACAATTGAAACATGCAGAAAGTTTGCAGTTGAAATAAATTTGATATATTTCTAATTGTGAAAAGGAAAACTTTTATTAATGACTTAAAACTGATACTGTATTTTGAATTCAAGGCACTCAGTTTTCTTTTGTGGATTAGAACTATATGAATAGCATGCAAGATCGCATTAAAGCAGGGATTCTCCAGTACGCTGAGGGGACACTTCCAGAGGAGCTGGAATTGTCCGGTAGCAGTAACTGTCAGCATCCCATTTTTATGGTGGGATTCCCCCTTGAACTCACATAAGTGGAGAGCACAGAGTGTGTGTTACGTATTTTCTAAAGTTCTTTAATTGGATTTGTAGGCTCACGTTGGGTCACTGAAACATAGACGCTACTGCCTAATTTGTAAACACTCACGGGGTAGTGTTTTACTAAAGGAATGTATCAAAATCCATCTTCTCTTTGAAAATTAAAAAAAAATTATTTTCAGAAGTGTATGAATAATGGGACTTTGGGAAACTAGTTTCTGCCTTCGTTTATTGAATGAATGTCACCTTTTTGATTGCTTATTGAAGGTAACTCAGACCACTTACAGGAAATGTTTGGAGACAGAAAATTCCCTGAAAGTTATGGCTGTGTAAAGTATTGAGATACTGAGATCATTTTCTTACAAGCTTAGTTAAAAAATTATTTTGTTTTATATGTAAGTATTTCAGAGTATATCATTCTAGACGAAATGAAATATAGGGAAGCAGCATAAGCGTACTTGTATGAATGATTTTTGTATTTTAAAGATGTCATTGTGTTTTAGATATTTTTCATGTCAGTAAATATACTTTCAGGCTGATTTTTAAAATATGTGATATATGTGAGTGAATACTTCATGCGTTCTTTATGAGGTTTTTGTTTCTAGTCCTTATCTTAAACATTGTTATCATTGCTAAATTTTAAGCCTTTTTAATTTTGTGAAGGCAAAAAGTGGAAACCAAATAAACACATGTCTATGTATGCAGAAAATAAAAAAAAAGAAAGAAACAAATGACAGTCTTGGTTCAGTAGAACTCCGAGCTGTCAGACCTGTCTGGAGTCTTCACCAGTTTCTCTCCCGGGTGTTCGTGTCTCTCTGCTCGCTCCTGTTCAGAGTCTATTGCTGCCGTCTTAGCTCAGGCTTTCACTAGTTTCCACCTGGACTGAGAATGAATAGCTGATGATTATTTTTTCTTATTTAAGCCTTGTGCTACTCATTCATATTGCTTCCTGAATGTTCTTTCTAAAACACATGTCACCTATGGATTCACGCCTGGCATGCTAGGTGGAATTCAACCCCTTAGCATGACACAGAAGTTACTTTTGATCTGGCACTTGCCTCCCTTGGCCTTCTCTAACATACACTGTGGTTTCGTGAAGTGCGTGAAGCTGCATATCTTGTGGCTTTACAAACTTACTTGATGTTCCAGGACACGCACTTCTGTTGTGTACCTCCTTTTATAAGGTTAGCTCCCTGGCTGCCTCGTGACTGTCTACTCACCCTTGAGCTTCCTGTCCAAGTCCTGTTTTTCTCTATGAGCTTGGAGTTGCCCCATGGCTCTTCTGTGTGATTTCTGCAGCTGTTGTAGGTTAAATATTTGTCTTCTCTCATGTGCAGACCTTTTATTACATTCCCTTTTATATCCGTTACATATGGTGTAGTATAGTATACAGTTGGCTCCTAATAAATGCAGAATGGATAAGTTGGAAAGACCTTAGATCTCATCTAGTCCAGCTGTGTACTGGACACATTCCTTGTTGTGTCCCATGGCCATGCAACCTGAGCATGAAAACTTGCTTGGAAGGATGTTCATTCCATTCCTGAGCCGGTAAGAGGGTGTTGCTTCTCCTTTAACATTTCCACTTGGTCATTTCTCCTTCTTAGAGGCAGTCCTGAGTTAACAAACATCTGACTGTGGTACTCTCGCTGTTACAGGTGGATGTACCTCTTCCAATTCGGCTTGACAACAGACCACCAAATCTGCTTCATTTGTAACCTGGGGGTGCCTACACCCTGTTAATTCACAAAATAAAACCTAACTACATTCTTGTGATGACTTTTTTTAAACATAACTATAATTTCTTCTCTACTTTTTTTTCTCTCCACTTTATAAATGCTTTCAGTTTTTTTAGATGTACTTCAAAAACCATAGTGTCTTGACTCATTTGTTCTTTCTGTTTTATAAGTGACTTTGTTTCCTAGGACTCCTGCTCTGATCTGGACGTGATCCTTTATGTAGATGTGGGGCTGTGAGATGGGGCGGGTGGGAAAGGGGACTCATGCTTCTCTTTCCTGCTACTTTTCCATCTTTTGCATTTACCGATCACCTAATGGTGCCATCTTATAGGAAATGTAGCAGTGGGCAAATTTCACATTTTCTGCTTTTATGGAACTTGAAATTAAGGCTGCTAAAAGTGTAATAAAAAGTAGGAATGCTTTCAAGGAAAAGATTGTTATAAAACAGTACTGGAAGAGTACTAATGTCTCTAGTGGGGAGAGAGTGGTTCAATGAGTCAGTTTAAGCAGAGGCATAAAATAGAGGTAGGATGTTAAAAGCCTATGGGAATGGGAGCAGAAAGGATGCCAGGCGCGTGGGTGAATACTGCAGGAGCTCACTTAGATGTGGAACGTAAAAGGCGGACTAACAGGAGTGTCAAGTAGAATGATGGTGATGAGAGGCCAGAGGTGAGGGGTGGGCATGAGGGGAAGGGGGACGGTCAGAGCACGCATACAGAGTTTCAGTTAGGAGAAATGGGTTCTGTGATTATCACATTGCGTGGTAACTAACGATGTGTATTTCAGAATAGCTAAAAAAATGGATTTTAAGTGTTCTCACCTCAAAGAAATAAGTATTTGAGTGGTAGATGTTAATTAGCCTGATTGAATCATTTCACAATGTGTATATATATATCAAAATACATGAATTACATTGTATATAATATATGTAAGTATAATTATTTATCACAGTACAATAAGTGAAATATAGGTTTGGGTATGTTATGACAGAAATTCAAAACTTTAAAAATTGATCAGTGGGCTCACAATCGCTTGTGGAATAGATCAGTATTATTTCTCCTGTTAACTGAAATGCCACATTCTGTAATTATTGAAAAAAATTTAAATGTATGAAAAAAATAAGTACCAGGCAAAGGAATTAAGGTCCCTAGTTAGGAAAAAAGGTGGACAGTACCCTTGAATGGGAACGGGGGGCTGAGACTGCAGAGGTGATACTTTAAGATTCCTGGATGTCAAGGAAGACTTCTTTATGATTGCTGAATTTCATCTCGTTAGAGTCATTTTTCCTTTCAGAATATTTTTCTAACCTCTATTTTTTGTAATCTGACACTTGTGATCCTTCTCAGCTGAGTGTCATTTTGGAGAGGTGGGGATTTTAAATAATATGCAAACACATTATGAAGAAGTATGGCATGCTGTAGCCCTGGTGTGGGACTGCCTAGATGAGAGTCTGTTCAACATTTATCAGCCATGTGACCGGAATAACAGCTTAACCATATCTTTGCCTGAGTTTTCTCTTTAAAATTGGAGCTATTCATTTCCTAGAGTTCTAAAGACTGAAACAAATCCTTTTAAGTCCATAAAACATAGCCTGGCACAAGTTTAGAACCCAATAAATACTGAATATTATGATTAGTGGTATTGTTGTTACTAACATCTTGATATAATTGCTTTAGATTTTTTAAAAATACTACGGATAAAATTGAGTCTTATAGCTCTTCATGATTGCTTTTTCTTTAAATTTTTTTTTTCCTAACTACTTCTTTTTTCTTGTAAAAGTTTTCTTGTCTACTAATTTTTTTGCTTTCTTAAGCCAGTTTTTAAGTATCTCAGGAAATGTGTTTGTATTCTTTTACTTGAACTTAAAAAATATTCCTAAGTCTACCTTTGGTGTTCTTTCCTGTGACAAACTCTGGTAACAGTTTGTGAGGTTCCCCTCCTTACTTTATTACCCTGTTCTTTCTCAGGGTCAGAATTTGGTCTGAAATATTAGTGTGTTATTAGTTCTTATCAGTAAAATATGACATTTCCAACATGTAAAAGCAACTTTCTTTGGATGGTTAGAGACACTGTTTTCTCCTTGGTATTCCTTTGGCAGTTTTTTCTGAATTTGTTATTATTATTATTATTTTGGTATTTATCATTTCTGGGTTTTTTTGTGTATGTGTGAGACAGAGTCTTACTATATTGCCCTGGGTAAAGTGCTGTGGCATCACAGCTCACAGCAACATCAAACTCTTGGGCTTAAGCGGCTCTCTTGCCTCAGCTTCCCAAGTAGCTGTGACTACAGGCATCTGCCACAATGCCCGGCTATTTTTGTTGTTGTTGTTGGCATTGTTGTTTAGCAGGCCCAGGCTGGGTTCGAACCCACCAGCCCCAGTGCATATGGCTGCTGCCCTAACCACTGAGCACAGGCGCCAAGCCTGTTTCCAGTTTTTTTAGTTACTTGGCCAAATGCCCTCTGCCCTAGCTCAGATACCTGTTTCCTTTGTTTTTGACTTTTTTAGTATCTGGAATAGTGTTTCGTAAAATGGCATGGTCAGAAGAAATGTGTAAAGTACCTAATACATCTATGATGGACGGTGATACTGTGTATTTTAAAGAGCTGGAAACCATGATTGTCTTCTCGATTACAGGTTTTTACAAGTGCTTCCTGCTTGCACTGAAGATGAGAAACTGCTAATAGATATCATACACTTTTTAAATAAGTTAATGAAGGAACAAAGGAAAAATTCATCAGTAGAATTTCTAGACTGGATTCTAGAAATACTTCTTAGACATGTAAGTGTTGCTAAATAGTTTGGATTTTAGGTTTGGTAGGTAATTTATTTGTAGAAATGATATCATTTTTATTTAGCCTATGTTCAGCAATAAAGCAGTCCTCATGTGGTAATGAAGAGTTTGTAGGAATATGACCTTCTTGATAGGATTGTTACTGTTTCTATTAAATTAAAACTCCGTAGATGAAATGGGACTTTCAGGTTTGATGTTTAACAAAAGTTATATGTAAACTTTTTGCTGTAACTGTATTTTTAAGTGGGGATCTGTATGTGTATGTGTGTGTGTGGGGGGGGGTTCAAATAGTAACACTGAGGGATAGCTAACAAAACCGGATGGAGGCAGGGGAGGTACAACGATGACTAAGTTGGAAAAAATCAATAAAATAGGGCTCAGGTCTTAATGTAAGGTTATGGGAATATTTACCCTTCCAGCCCTGATACTTTCATATTTTTAGCTGACAGTGTTCTAAGAAATTTGCTAAGAACTCAAGAAACTAGCTAACTATCTATTGTCAGTCTGTCTTTCCATGTATATATTTATTTGTAAAACTGTTTGAGTTTACTTAGCAAGATAAACCTTTGCACAAATAATCAAGAAAAAACACATAAAAATCAGGCCTACATTGATATAAAAGGTAGTGGACCTTATAAGACAAGCATGTTCCATTATCTTTTTTTTTGAGACAGAGCCTCAAGCTGTCCACCTGGGTAGAGTGCCATGGCATCACAGCTCATAGCAACCTCCAACTCCTGGGCTCAAGTGAGTCTCCTGCCTCTGCCTCCCAAGTAGCTGGGACCACAGGCGTCTGCCACAACGCCTGGCCATTTTTTTTTTTTTTTGGTTGCAGCCATCATTGTTGTTTGGTGGGCCTGGGCTGGGGATTCGAACCTGCCACCTTAGGTGTACGTGTGGCTGGCACCTTAGCCGACTGAGCCACAGGAGCCGAGCCTCCATTATCTGTTAATACATTTGCAAAGCTTAAATAGATGATTCTCTATATTTACTGACATGGAAAATGTCTATGATGTAATGTTATTTTTAAAATGCAGTAAAAATCCTCCTTACAAGTCTGACCTTGTGATCACAGTGCTTCTCAGTGCTATGCACCAGTTTCGGTGGGATCAGCACCAGTTCTTTGTAGGTCTGATAGAATTCAGCTGGGAATCCTTGCCCTGGGATTTTTTTGTTGTTGTTGTTGTGAGATTTTTTTGTTATCCATCACATCTTGCTATTCAATATTGGTCTGTTTGATATTTCTTTCTTTTTTTTTTTTTTTTTTTTTAGACAGTGTCTTACTTACTTACTTAGTTGCATTGTGGCTCACTGCAACCTCAAATTCCTTTTGCCTCAGCCTCCTGAGTAGTTGGGACTATAGGCACCCACCTCTGTGCCCTGCTAATTTTTCTATTTTTAGTAGAGAGAATAAAGGTCTCGCTCTGGTCTTAAACTCTTTTTTTTTTTTTTTTTTTAAAGACAAAGTCTCACTTTGTTACCTTCAGTAGAGAGCCATAGCATCATTACTCATACCAACAACAAACTCCTGGGCTCAAGTGATCCTCTTGTCTCAGCCTCCGTAGTGGCTGGGGCTACAGGCACCTGGCATAGTGCCTGGCTATTTTTGGAGATGGGGTCTTGCTCTTGATCAGGCTGGTCTTGAATTCCTGAGCTCAAGCAATCTCCCCATTTTGGTCTCTTAGAGTACTAGGATTACAAGCGTAAGCCAGATGACATGCCAGGCCTTGTTCTTTAACTCTAACTCAAGCAATCCTCTTGCCTCAGCATCCCAGATTGCTAGGATATAGGTGTGAGCGACCGTGCCCTGCCTGGTAGATTCTTGATTCAGGCTTGGGAGGTTCTATCTTTCTAAAAATTATCCATTTCCTCTAGATTTTCCAATTTCTTTGCATAGAGGTATTTGTAGTCTCAGCTGATCTTTTATATTTCTGCATTGTCAGTTGTCGAGGATGGACTGTTAACTAGGTTGGAGTCAGATGCTTCCTCCTTTGTCCTTTGATTTAGAGAAGTTACTTAACCTTTTTATAAATCTATTTGCCCATCTGTAAAGCAGGAATGAAAATGCTAATCTTCTTAATCAAAAACTTAAATGGAATTTTATTTTCTTTGTCTTTTATTACAAGTGATTAATAAATATTCCACAGATCTATTAATGCTGTTGGTTGATGTAACATCTTCTACTCTCAGTATTATTAGAAATAATTCTTTCATATCCCCTTAGCTATAATTTTTTTTTAAATAGGAGAAATTTTATAAAGCACTAGTTTAATTTGTTTTTTAACCTATCAACTGACAATGATTATAGCAGTAATAATCCTCAGAATTGGTTTAGTGCTATAGGCCTTTTCACATCCTACTTAGTCACATATATTGGTATCTTTTTTGCATAACCATTTGGCAGTACATATCAAGAGGATTAGAACTATTGTAATTTTTCAATTTTGTAATTTTCGTTGCTTAGAGCTGATACATAAGACATAATCCAGAGTTGAGCGTTCTGTGTGTTGCAGCTCAGTGAAATTATACATTGTTCATTTTCAAATAGTTAGTATGGTTAATCCTTACTAAAAAGTAAGGATTAAAACAATCAGATGTTAAAATAATGTTTCTAAAGAAATGTTAGTAATAACATTAAGTAGAAAAAATGCTTACAGTAGATTTTTTTACTTGATCTCAGATTTGTTAAAAACATGCAATTATCAACTAGGCGTGGTGGGGCACCCCCTATGGTCCCAACACTTGGGAGGCTGAGGCAGGTGGCTTGCCCAAGCTCATAGGTTCAAGACCAGCCTGAACCAGCGTGAGACCTCATCTCTAAAAATAGCTGGGCATTGTGGCAGGTGCCTGTAGTCTCAGCTACTCAGGAGGCTGAGGCAAGAGAAGCACTTAAGCCAACGAGTTTGAGGTTGCTGTGAGCTGTGACTTTACCAAGGGCAACTAAGTGAGACTCTGTCTCAAAAAAAAAAAAAAATTGAGAAAAAATATGTAATTATCTTCATGCTCACAGAAACAAAGAGTGTGTATCAGTATTTAATAGTGGCAATCTCTGTGATATGTGACTACCTGTGGTTTTGTTTGTCTTTAGGGAACAACGTGAAGCTCAATTAGAGAGTAAATGTATTTGTTATACGTTTCATTTTTTAGAGTCCAAACCCACTGTTAGACTTGCTGGTTCTGACAGAGCCACAGACAAGAGAAGAAACAGATGACGTCCGGACTGCTGTCAGGCAGCAGCTGCAGAAAGAACTGCTTGCTCTTTTCAATACCCTGCTGCTGGGGGTCATGCACGTCACTGACAGGTACACTCGATGCCACTGGAGGTTTGGGCACCTTTGCATAGAATGTAGTTTGTTTTCTATTTTCAGAGAGTTTTACTTTTTCCTTCTTTCAAGTTAAGAGGTAGGAATACTTAATAATAATCAGTGATGGTGTTTGTTTTTGTTTCCGTTGACCCTCTGCTGCAGCCTGGTGGTCACTTCTCAGTCTCCTGGCCGCACACACTGACACTTCCACGGCTGTGCACACACACTGATTGGTTACCGTGGGTTACTTCTTGGTCTTCTCTCAGCGTCTGCCTGAGCAATCATACCTATTCCTGTAACTGTTTCTACACCAATGACTTTCAAATGCATATCTCTAGTTGCTAATTCTCTTTCTAAATAATTAAAAAAATTAAGATCAAATCACTATTTAAACCAGTGGTTGTCAGCTTTCCTAATGCCGCAACCCTTTAATACAGTTCCTCACGCTGTGGTGACCCCCAACCATACAATTATTTTCATAGTGAGGATTGTACAGAAGTTTTTAATTTTGATGAGGTCCTTTTTATTTTTTTTCTCTTGTTAGTTTGACTTTTGCTATTTAGGAAACATTGGCTAACCCAGGGTCACAAAGCATTACTCCTTTGTATTCTTCTGAGAGTTTTATAGTTTTGGTTCTTACATTTAGATCTTTGATCTATTTTGAATTTCATACATGGTATGAGGTTAGGATCTGGCTTCACTCTCATGGGGCTATGCAAGTATCCTGCGGTCGTTATTGAAGATACAGTTTTTCTGCCATTGAATTGTCTTGGCACCCTTGCTAGAAATTGATTGTAGAAGTATGGGTTCCCTTAAGAACTCTCAGTTCTGTTCCATTGGTCCTTATGTCTATCCTCATGCCTCTGGCATAATACAGGGTGTCCTCAGAGTGGCCCCTAAAGTCTCCATACATAGGGAAAACATAAAATTATGGTTAAATGTACTTTATTTCCTCCCCCCGAGACAGAGTCTCTGATATTCTAAGTGTGCCTTCTTGTCATAGCTCACAATAGCCTGAAACTCTTGGGCTCAAGAGTTCCTCTTGCCTCAGTCTCCCAAATAGCTGGGACTACATGTGCCTGCCCCCTAAATACCTGGCAGGGTCTCTTGCTTAGACTGGTCTTCAGCTCCGGAGCTCAAGCAATCAATTCACCTAGGATTACAGGCGTGAGCCACTATGCCCAGCTGGTAAATGTACCTTTATTTACAAAATATTAATTACCAAATTTTACAAGGAGGTTGCCAACATGTATTTTATAAATATATATAAATATATAAAGATATTTTATAAATCTTTCATAAAATTTTGCAATGAATATTTTGTAAATGTGTATTTAGCCACAATGTCCTGTTCTCCCCTGTGTATCATAATTTTAGGGGCAACTTTTAAGGCTCCTCATAGTTTGATTATTGTAGCTTTGTAATAACTTTTGTTTTTCTTTTTCAAGATTGTTGCTATTCAGAGATCAACTTTTTATTCCTGCAAAAATGACCACTGAGATTTTGGTAGAGATTGCCCTGAATCTTAGATCTCTTGGGAGTTTGCCATCTTAACAGTCCATGAACATAGGATTTCATTTAAGGTTGTCTTTAATTTTTTCAACAAGATTTTATAGTTTTCAGTGTAAAAGTCTTGAATGAACTTTGTTACATTTATTTTTAAGTATTATTTTTTAATTGATGCTATTGTAAATGGAATTTTCTCAATTTTCTTTTTTCCTTTTGTTTTGATATTTTGTTAATTTTCTATTTCAGTTGTTTAGTGTATAGAGATACAACAGATTTATAATCTTATTTATATTCTACAACTTTGTTGACTTTGTTTGCTCCAATAGTTTGTTGTGAATCTTGTAGAGTTTTCTCTGTATGAAGTCATGTCGTCTGTGAGTAGAGATAATCTTGCTTCTTTCTGATGTGGATACCTTTTATTTTTTTGTGTGTACTTGATTTGGCTGGAACTCTCAGGACAGTGAGTACTGAATAGCAGTGGAGAGAGTAGGATTCCTTGACTTATTTCTGATCTTAGGGAAGAGCTTTCAGATTCACCATTAGAGTGATGTTAGCGGTGGGTTTTTATAGTTGGTCTTTGATATCTGCAGTTCCACCTCTGCAGATTCAGCCAACCTTGTACTGAAATACACAATTCATTGAATCCGTGGATGCAGAAACTGTGGATCTGGAGGACGGACTGTGGGGCTTGAGCATTGGATTTGGTTATCTGTCGTGTGGTGATCCTGGAACCCGTCCCCTGCACATACTGAGGCGTGACTGTGTGCCTTTTCTTAGTGTATTGGTGTTCTTATCATGAAACGTATTGGTGTTCTTATCATGAAACGTAAAACGTTGGATTTGTGAAGTACTTCTTCACCTGTTAACGTTACAATGTGACATTGCTTAAAGTAGTGGGACACCATGTTGCTATTCATGTATCAGACTACCCTGGCCTTGGATGACTCCTACTTGGTCATGATGTGTAATCCTTTAGATACTGCTGGGTTTCCTAGTGTTTGTTGGGGGTTTGTATCTATATTCGTAGGGAGATTATTGTACCATTGTTCTCTTGTCATGTCTTTGTCTGGGTTTGGTATTAGGGTGATGCTGGCTTTGTGGTAAGAAGCAGAAAGTATTTCCTCCTCTTTTATTCTTTGGATGCTTTGGAAGGATCAATATTAAAACTTCAAGTACTTGGTAGATTTTACCAATGAAACCATCTTTCCTTGGTCTCTGAGACGTTTTTGATTATTGGCTTGATCTTTACTTTCTATAGGTCTATTCATATTTTCTGCTACTTTTGATTCAGTTGTGGTAGCTTGCATATTTCTTTTTTTTTTTATTAAATTATAGCTGTATACATTAATGCAGTCATGGGGTACAGTGTGCTGGTTTTATATACAATTTGAAATATTTTCATCAAACTGGTTAACATAGCCTTCATGGCACTGTCTTAGTTATTGTGTTAAGACATTTATATTCTGCATTTGGAAAGACTCAATGTACCCTTGGAATAGCTTGCGTATTTCTGAGAATCTGTCCATTTCATCTGGGTCATCTAGTTTGTTAGTGTATAGTTGTTCATACCACTGTAGTTCTTTTTATTTCTGTAAAGTCAGTAGTAATGTCCCCACTTTCATTTATGACTTTAGTAACTTGAGTCTTCTCTTTTTTTGTCAGTCTAGGTAAAGGTTTGTTAATTTTGTTAATTTTTTTAAGGAATCAACTTTTAGTTTTGTTCATTTTCTCCTTTTTCTATTCGGTTTCATTTATTTTTACTGTAATTTTAAATTTTTCTTTCTGCAACTTTGTGTTTAATTTGCTCTTTTTCTAGTTCCCTAAACAAAGTTAGAATATTGATTTTTAGATCTTTTTTGAAATGGGTCTTTACAGTAAATATCTTTCTGAGCATTGCTTTCATTACGTTATGTGAGTTTTGGTACATTATATTTTTGTTTTTATTACTCTCAAAGTATTTTCTAATTTCCCTTGTGATTTCTTCTATGCCTCATTGGTTGTTTAAAAATTTATTTATATATTCATTATATTTACATATTCATGAATTTTATAATTTTCCTCTGTCAATGATTCCGTTTCAACTATTGTGGTTGGATTATCAGCCAAAGATTGTCATCTCCTAGGCTTTCTTCCTGAGCTTTTAGTCAAGTCTACTTTTTCATTCTAGGTTTTATTCAGTGCTTCAAACAGAAGCTAAAACTCTTACCTATACATGTTTCCAACAGCTGTTCCCCAGTGGCGGCTTTAGCCCTGGGTGAGTTCTGAGTTAGGTGCAATAAAATCTTTTGATCAAGTCTTCCAGGGAGACACCAGAAAGACCAAATGAAGATAATTTTTTGCAAATGAAATTGCTCCTTTCCCTCTGGTACAGGTATTAGGAATGTATGCTGTTATTTTTAAGGCTGGCACTCAGCCATGGTGTGGGAATAGGAGAAGGGTCAATTTATAATATCATAAAAATTGCTGTTCTTACTAAGACTCAGCCATTTTTCTTGAATAAGTGCTTCTTGGTAGTTGCAAGCTCCGGGTTAGTTTTCAGAGTTGCAAAAATACTGAAATTGCCTATTTCTGCCTTTTCTTTCTTTCTTTTTTTTTTTTTTTTGGTTGCTTTTATGGCAGGGTGGTCTTCGGGGGCTCCTTAGTCAGCCCTTTCAGCTGGTGTCCCTTTCTGCCTTCTTTTGACAGCTCTAAACCCATTCGTTTAGTTGCTTCTTGGGTCTACCCACCAGGATTTTTCACATGTTAAAATACAGTGCATCTCTTCCAACTGGAAGTTTTTTGTGAATATGTATAGTATCTTCAGAAATTGAACAGCAATATAGATTTTAAAAAGTAACAGCACATGCTCTAGAGTCCATAGGGTCTGTCATGGCCAGTTCATTTAACTTTGTGCGTAAGATCTGATTTTCTGGGAATGACCCAGGGAAGCAGAAAGATGTTTCTTAGTTTTGCTGTATGAATATCTCCAAGCTCTACTGGAGCTGAAGACCTGATCTCACATATGTAACATTTGAAATGAAAAAATTGTCAAAACAGCCCTTATTCAGCTCAGAATCTGGTTGGATCCAAAAGGTCAGCCCCCAGCCCAACTTGTGTGACCAAAGTTTAAGCCCTTTCTGTGAGACATTATTGACTACTTATCCAAGAGCTCTTTTATACAAATGTCTGACAGCCAATCACAAATGAACAGAACCGTGAAGAAGCAGGACAGTGTCTCCAAAATTAATAGAAAACGTCATTAGATGTAAATCCACAGATGTTAAATATGATGTCTTTAAAGTTCCCCTTAAAGTTACTATCCTGAGTAGTAATATTATTTTAATATTTAATATTTAATGACTATAAGAGAGGTTAGATGAAAAAAGTACAAAAAATCAAGAAATGGAGACTAGAGAAAAGAACTAAATACAGATTCTACAGTAGAGACAGATAGTTTTTAAAGTAAAGAATTTATTGCATGGGCTTAAATAGCTGACACAGAGGAAAGGGTGGGTGAACTTAGAATAAAATCTGTGGCTATTTTCCCAGTTGAAGCACAGAGGTACGGAGTGGTACTGACTGGAAAAGGGACGCTCCTGGGCTGAGAGTGTTGACAGTTTGCTATGTAAACAATCCTGTAATCATATACATCAGATCTGTGAATTTTACATGCAAATTATATTTATATGTATTAAGGTTTTATGCAGATTTACACTCAAATTTTCATGCAAGTCGTACCTTAAAGTACTGAAGACTACAGTAATGTGAATCCAAGGATGGTGTAGTCTTCAGTCAGACTGATGTTTTTCAGACTAATGTGCATAAGAATGTTCTGGGAAGCTTGTTAAAGCTTTAGTAGCTCAGGATTCTGCATGTTAAGCAAGTGAGCTGCCACCATTCTGTGGCAGATGCTTTTGGACTAGACTTTGGGGGAAAAAATGGCGTGGGCTGTTTTGTAGGTGAGTTGTTAAGGGGAAGGAATGTGTGAAACACCTTTGTACGTCTCATGGTCAAAAGCCAGTTAGGGTTTTTGTTAGTTTTAGGACAGGACATACTTTTGTGTGCTTTTAGGTTGTTGGATATGTGCCCATAGTCAGGGAGAATTCAAGTAGGAAAAGGAAGAAGAGGTGGAGGGGAGAAGGGAAAGAAGAGTAGATCAGTAGAGAAAGGAAAGAGGAGACAGGGAAAAGCATGGGAGGCAAAGCGGCACAGAGGATTGAGTGAGCAGCGTGTTAGAGAAGGCAGGGACCCAGGGACACGCACCCTGTGAAACAGCGCAGGAGTGGGCCCTGGACGAGGGGGTGGACGGCCTTGATTTCTGATAGTCTCATGTTTCTCTGTGAAATGGCTCATAGGGATGTGATGGGTTGATGGTGGATCTTGGGCAAGGTAGACAGGGACCAGGGAAACTGGTGTAAGATATGCTGGGGCTTACCTGAGATGAAAGGCTGGACAGAGGGTTACTTATGAGTTAATATAAATTACGTGTTTAAAAAAAATCAGAACATTTTTAAAGGTCTTATTAGATTGTCTATTTGTTGACCTGTGGGGAAATTAATTTAGACAAGAACTTTGGGCCTCTGGATCCTTGAGTATGAACTTTTCTTTACTCCAAAGAAGAAATTTGAGATTTTATTTGGTGCTTTGTTATATACAAAGGTATTATTTTATCCAGGAGTTACATATTTGAATTCATGCATAACTACTTAATTTTAGGATTTTTGTTTTCTAAAAGAAAATGTTCTTTTGATTGTTCTTTCAGACACTTTTGTTTAAATTATATGTCAAACTCATTAAAACCCTTTTCTTTTATTAGGCTACTAAGTATGAAATGTCTGGTTTAAGTACTCAGCTTGACAGTTGATATCTCTGACATTTCACTTTGACACTTCTTGTTTTATCTTTATTATGAATGTACATCCTCATTCTTTTGAATGCATGTTTTGGCTTGTGATTATCTTTCAAATATTTTTTAGAGCAATTTTTGTGAAATCATGGGCAAGTCAAAAATTCATGTTATTTTCAAATATGGATTCCACCATGGGAACAGTGCAGCACAGGCAGCTTGAAATAGGCCTGAGAGTCTGGGAAGGGCGTGGCTAATAACACACAGTACATCAATGGCTGGAGAAGCTCCATGCTGATGATTTTAATCTTGAAAATGAGCCATGCAGGCAACCTGAAGTCAAGGTGGATAATGACAAGCTCAAAGCTGACGTGGAAGCACATCCAGCTCAGCCTTTGTGACTTAGCATGGTTTCATGTTACTAACTTCAATAACATTGGACCATTTGAAACAAATTGCCAAGGTAAAGCGCCTGGACAGGTGGGTTCCACATGAATTAATGAGCATCAGACATCTAGAAGCTTGCCTTTCTTTGCTGTCACGAAAATGGTAATGGCAAACCATTTCTACATTGTATTGTTATGTGTAATGAAAAATGGATTCTTTGTAACAGTCACAGTGTTAGGCACAATAGTTGGATTAAGATGAAGTGCTGAAAATATTCCACTACTGACTATTCATCAAAAGAAGCTAATGATGTCTGTTTGCTGGTCCAGCACTGGTCCTGTGCACTACATTTTCGTGGAAACTGATCTGTTGATTACAGTGGAGGTCTGCTGCAACCAATTGGATGAAATATTGAGGATGCTTGCAGTTAAGCAGCTGAGACTGGTCAGTAGAGACAGGCCAGTCCTCTTTTAAGACAACAGTGTCTCACAAACAATGCTGCTCAAACTACAGAAACTGGGCTTGGAAACTGTCATCCATCATATTCACCAGACCTTGCATCAGTTGACTGTCATTTCTTTCAGGCTTTGGACCACTTCTCTCAAGGAAAAGTATTCAATAATCAACAAACTGTGGACGACGCCTTTCCCGATTTCATTGCCACTTGCTGTCTAGGTTTCTTCACTGCTGGGATAAACAAGCTGTAAAATTTTGATTAAAAATCAGACATTTCATATTTAGAGACCTAATGATTCTCTAGGAAACAGCAATATGTTTCATCCAATTAAAAATTAAACTTTTCCATCACACCGAATGCTTTAAAGTATAGGTATAATATATGGTGATTAAATTCAAAGTATACATTTAATTTTTGTTTTATTACTGGGTGGCATTTACATATGTAACTGTTACTTGCATTTTATATCATCTACCCTAATTGTTATTTTAGCTATGCTTTTTTTTGAAAAAAATCTTGTTTTGAGAGAAAATATTTTCTGCCATTTTTTCTAGTTCAGACTTTCTAATAGTGAATTGTCAGTCGCCTTCTGCAGCTGTTGAGAGTGTCCCTTAAACCCATCATGCTTGCTTGGTGGTTGACTCTTCCCCTTTTACATGTGTAGGAAATCCTTGGAACTTCTTTACGTTTTCCAAACGCAGCTAGCCCTGAAGCTGCTTCAGTGCCTGCGGGTCTCCGACGCTCCCCGTTTCTATGGCCTGCCTTCCCTGGAGCGGACCTTGCGGGCGATGGCTCTCCTCACTGCGTTTCCGGGATGGAGCTCACATTCCGCTCTCACAAAGCCACTTGAAATTTGTATGAAGTACTTGTCAGGTCTCCTTGAGGTAAGTACAAATAGCAACCCTCTAAATAATAGCTATTTGCTATTTATTTATTGGTTACTTTTATTTTGTACCAGTCACGAGTACATCACACACATTTATCACTATATGTAGTGTAGAATATTATACATTTATATGACTCATCCTAATAGTTATATATTTTAATGATTTTTATTAAATATATTTTTATATTTCAAGAAAAAGTAAAGCTTATATATACGTCTCTTCATTAAGGCAGTTTGTTTACTCATTTATTTTGTTTAATTTTTTTAATTGTGAAATATAGCACATGCAAAAAATACACAAACATCAATACAGTAGAACCTCTGTAAGTTGAACACCCCAGGGACTGTAACAAACTGGTCAACGTATGGAGATGGTCAATGTAAGGAAGTAGGCCTGTGGCACATGTCCACTCTTAGGTCATCCTGAAAAGGTGGTTACTGTTGCAAGGCAGTCGACTATGGAGGTTCCACTGTTTATAGCTCAGTAATTATCACAGTGAACGTTCAGTGCAAGAAAATCTGGCAGGAGGCAGAGCAAGACGGTGGACAAGAAACAGCTGTTTTGAAACCGGGTGTGGTGAGATAGGGGACAGAAGACAATAGGCACCTCACAATTGTGGGCTTTGCCCAGAAACATCTCTTCAGGAGCACAGGGAGGCAGCAGGAGACTTTGAGACCATAAGAGGAGGACGGATGCATTGGGGAAGCGGCAAGTGTTGGCCTTTGGTCGGAGGACAGAAGGGGAGTTTAAAATATGGATGGTAAAAACAATGAAGGAAATTGCTGAGAAGGTGGAAAATAACCAAAAGGAAATCCAAAACCAGAATGAAATAAGAGATGAATGATGTGAAGAATATAGAAAGGGTATAGCAGAGGTGAAGTAATTAAAGCAGTCAATCAGGGAACTTAAAGATGCAGTACAAAGTATCAATAACATATTAGACCATGCAGAGGAAAGAATCTCAGAGGTAGAGGATAAAGCTCTTGAGCTAAGCCAGGCAGGTAAAGAGACGGAAAAAAAGAGAGAAAGCAGAACTGACAGAATTATGGGACTTCATGAAGTGTTCAAACATACGAGTTATAGATACCCCAGAAGGTGAAGCTGAACACCCTGGAGGGGTGGAAACCCTCCTAGAGGACATCATAAATGAAAATTTCCCAAATAATGCTGAAGAGTCTGACACACTGCATTCAGAGGGATATCAGACCCCTGGTCACCTCAACTGAAATAGAACTTCTCCAAGACACATTGTGATAAACTTGTCCAAAGTCAAGGCAAAAGAGAAGATTCTGCAAGCTGCCAGGAGATGCAAAAAAAGCATTCGATAAAATCCAGCATCCTTTTCTAATTAGAACGCTGAAGAATATAGGCATAGGTGACACATTTCTTAAACCGATCGAAGCCATCTATGACAAACAAACCCACAGCTAATATTTTATTGAATGGAGTAAAACTGATTTGCTTTTCCACTTAGAACTGGAACCAGGTAAGGTTGTCCTATATCACCACTATATTCAATGCAGTCCTGGAAATTCTAGCCAGTACAGTCAGGCAAGAGAAGGAAATAAAGGGCACCCAAATGGGGGGCAGAGGTGGTCAAATTCTCCTTTTTTGTTAATGATATGATCTTATACTTAGAGAACCCTAAAGACTCAATCACAAGACTCCTGGAAGTGATCCCAAAATACAGTAATGTCTCAGGATATAAAATGAGTGTCCATAAGTCAGTAGCCTTTGTGTACACCAATAACAGCCAAGGTGAAAGCTAATTAAGGACACAATCCCCTTTACAGTAGCTTCAGAGAAAATCAAATGCCTAGGAATATACCAAACAAAAGGTGTTAAGTACCTCTATAAAGAAAATTATGAAACCCTAAAAAAAGAAATAGCAGAAGATATTAACAGATGGAAGAACATGTCATGCTTGTGGCTGGGAAGAATCAACATTGTCAAAATGTCTACTTCCCAAAGCAATCTACTGATTCAATGCCATCCCTATTAAAATAACCAACTTTGTAATTTCAAGACTTGGAAAAAATAATTCTTCATTTTGTATGGAAACAGAAAAAAAAGACTCGTATAGCTAAGGCAATTCTTAGTAATAAAAACAAAGCCGGGGGCATTAGCCTATCAGACTTTAGGCTGTACTACAAGGCCATAGTGATCAAAGCAGCATGGTTTTGGCACAAAAATAGGGACATAGACATCCGGAACTGAATAGAAAACCAGGAGATGAAACTAGCATCTTACAGCCACCTAATCTTTGATAAACCACACAAGAACATACACTGGGGGAAAGAATCCCTCTTCAATAAATGGTGCTGGGAGAAGTGGATATCCACATGGAAAAGACTGAAACTGGACCCACACCTTTCTCCACTCACAAAAATTGATTCAAAATGGATAACAGGCCTAACTTTAAGGTATGAAACGATAAAAATCCTCAAAGAAAGCATAGGAAAAACACTTGAAGCATGGCAGTTGCAACAACAACAGAAATAAACAAATGGGACTTAAACCGAAAAGCTTCTGTGCAGCTAAGGAGACAAGAACCAAAGCAAAGACAGTCTGCACAATGGGAAAGGATATTTGCATATTTTGAATCAGACAAAAGCTTGATAACTAGGATTTACAAAGAACTCAAAGTAGTCAACATGAAAAAAGCCAACAATCTCTTGTATCACTGGGCAAGAGAGATGAATAGTACCTTCTCTAAAGAAGACAGACAAATGGCTAACAAACATGAAAAATGCTCATCATCTCTAATTATTAGAGAAATACAAATCAAAACCACCCCGAGATATCATCTAACCCCAGTGAAAATGGCTCACATCACAAAATCTCAAAACTGCAGATGCTGACGTGGATGTGGAAGAAAGGGAGCACGTTTCCACTGCTGGTGGGACTGCAAACTAGTACAATCTTGTTGGAAGGAAGTATGGAGAACCCTCAAAGAACTCAAACTTGCCCTCCCATTTGATCCTGCAGTCCCATTACCGGGAGTCTGCCCAGAAGAAAAAAATTCTTTTACTATAAGGACAGTTGAACTAGACTTTTTATTGCAGCTCAATTTATAATCACTAAAATGTGGAACCAGCCTAAATGCCCAGCAACCCAGGAATGGATTAACAAGCTGTGGTATATGTACATCATGGAATGTTATTCAGCCATTAAAAAGATGGAGACTTTACATCTTTTATATTAACCTAGATGGAAGTGGAACACATATTCTTAGTAAAACATCACAAGAATGGAGAAGCAAAAATCCTATGTACTCAATTCTGATATGAGGACAATTAATGACCTAGTACACGGTGGGGGGGAGGTGAGGAAAAGGGATGGCAGAGAGAGGGAATGAGGGAGGGCTGTGGGGGTCATGGTGTGTGATACACTTTTTCGGGGTGTGACACAATTATAAGAGGGTCTTTACCTAACTAATGTAATCAGTACAACCTGGTTCTTTGTACCCTCAATGAATTCCTAATTAAAAAAAAAAATCTGGCACCTGGTAGTCAATGAGTTTTACAAAGCTAGCAATGTGTATGCTTACTTTTCAATGAGATATTTATAAACTCTTTGATTTAAAAGCTGTCATAACTTTTTAAAAATATCATAAGCATATTCTTTTTTTGTGTGTGTGTTTTTTGACCGGGGCTGGGTTTGAACCTGCCACCTCCAGCATATGGTGCCAGTGCCCTACTCCTTTGAGCCACAGGCGCTGCCCCCATAAGCATATTCTAAATTACAAAAATGTCCAAGGAAGATACCACACATCTTCTATATAAATTCCAAAGGGTAAAATATTGAAACTAAGAATTCTTTGTAAACTGTGGTAAAATACCCATAACATAAAATGTACCATCTTAACTGTTATTAAGTGTATAAACTAAATATACTTTTTATGTGGTTAGGATTCAATTCAGAGAATTTGATAGAAACTTATATACTGTTGTAAAGAAAGCCACCAAGAAACTGTTTACATTTGTTCTTTAGGTCATTACTTCTTTTTATGTGGAGCGTGGAGGAAATGCTATGTCCTTCATGGGAAAAGGTGTGACAAAGAGCACAATTCTTTGCTTGCTTCACTTATCCCACGAGATGATGGCCCAGGCTCAGAGCTCGGTAAGAGCATTCAGGCTGCCTGTCTTCTGAACAGTTGCTTTAAAAAGGATTGTGCTGTGTCTGACACATTTCAAGTGTATAAACTTGCTACATGAAAATGTCTTTTTTGACATTTTCTTTTAATAGTCAGAAATGATTTTCGACTAAGATGTACTTCTTAAAAGTTGGACATTATACAGATCTGAATTTTATTTAAAATTTATTTTGATTGAAATCTGGATTTGCTAGAAAAACGTGTTTTGTCTAAGTCATGGAAAAATAGCTTCTGTTGGAAAATTGTTAAGTTCAACTTCTGAAGGAGAATTTGAGACGTTTTTGTTTGCCTTATTTTGATTGATTAATAGATTAAAACCAAATCTTAAATACATTCTTACTTTGTTCTTTAAAAATTCAGAATTATTTTAAACTCTCTGTATTTTATGTTTGAAAGCTTATCTCCAGTGCTTCTCCTTTCTTCCGTTCTAGGAGTGGATGTCCCTTTGGTTCTTGCCTTTGGGGAGTCCCAGTGAGGAGCACACGCCTACTCAACAAGGACTGGCCTGGATGGTCCCATTGTGGGTGGATCGGGACCCGGAGGTCAGTGTGTTTAGATTTTAAAAAAGTAAGCAAAACCTACATACATCTTTATGTTTTGGGATTATTTTAGTGACTACATCTTGGGTTTTATTTAATCTGTCTTACCTCACACCATCATAACAAAATACCATGGGTGGCTTAAACAACAGAAATTTATTTTCTCGTGGTACCAGAGACTGAAAGTTCATGATTAGTGTGGCCGGCATAGTTAGATTCTCATGAGACCTCTCTTTCTGGCTGCGTAGACAGCTACCTTCTTCCTGGGTGTTCAGGTGACCTTTCCTTGGTGCATGCATGTGGAGAGATTTCTCTCCCTTTTTTTTATAAGACTGTCAATCTTGTTGGTTTAGGACCTCACTTTTATGACCTTACTTCAGTGTGCAAATTTTAGAGGGACACAATCCTGTTTGTAGCTTTCTACTTCTGGTCCCCCTAAATTCATGTTCTTCCCTGCAAAATGCTATTATCCCACCTCTGTACTCCCCACAGTCTTAACACATTCCAGAATCACCTTTAAAGTTCAAAATCTCATCTTAGTATCATTTGAATTAAATATGGGTGAGACCCTTAGGTGTGAGTCATCCTGAAACAAAATTTCTTTTCAGGCGAGAACCCATGAAAGCACACAAAGCAATGTAGGATGGGCATCCCCTTCTGAAAGAGGGAAATGGGGAACAAGCAAGGAGTGATAGGTCCTAAGCAAATTCAAACCTAGCAAGGCAAATCCTACTAGATTTTAAGGCGAAGAATAATGTTTGGATTTGATGCTGTGCCTTAGCAGCCCATGGGGCTGGGAGGGACAACTCTCTGTATAGGGGCAACTCATCTATAGGATGGCCTCATCCCTGCAGCTGTGTATAAGGTCCCAACCATGCTGCTATCTTCAAGGGCCACTGACCCACTGAAACCTAAGAGGTTCCCCTTCCTTCGAAACCAAAGAGGAAATAGCCTTGCCCCCAGGCCTGTAGTAGGAGTGACAGCCTTGGTAATCTCTGAATCACCTTTGGGTTCATTCTTTGCTTTCATTGAAGAATAAAAGGGAAGGTTTCACTTTAAGAAAACGGTCCTGTGTAGCTTAATTCCATGTCACGGTGCCCATATCATTATTACCTCAGTTCATCGCATGCGAGCATCATATCATCTCGCAAGAAGAAGGATGCTTGCAATGCAGTGAGATACTGTGAGAGAGGGAAGGGACATTCAGATAACTTTTATTACAGTGTAGTGTTACAATTGTCCTGTTTTATTATTACCATTAATCTCTTACTGTGCCTAATTTATAAATCAGACTTTATCATAGGCATTAGGTATAGAAAGAAACACGTATGTAGGATTTGATACTATCCGTGGTTTTAGGTATCTGCTGGGAGTCTTGGAACATAACCCCTGTGGGCAAGAGGGACAACGGTAGCACGTATTTGCCTATGGAATCTAGAAATCAAACAGCTTGCCTTCATTCCATCCCACTTCCTCTGTCCCTTTTAGTTCAAATTGGCAGTGTCTTTGCAAATACAATCCCATCTCTGTTTCTGGCTTCTGCAGTGATGGCTGATTGAGTCTATGAGTCGTAGTCTCCATGTCTGAGCCACACCCTCCATGTTCTCTTTAGAGCAAGCTTTCTCATTTTTTGCATGAGTAGGATGAACCTTTTCCAAATCTTCTTGTTCTTGGTCCCTTTTGCTTACCCATCTCCTTGTGCTTGTTGCTGTAAGTAATCAGGAGAAACCAAGCCACTCCTCCCATGCTTTGCTTCATAATCCTTTCACTACATATTTACTTTCATTGCTTCCAGTTTCTAACTTGTACTAAATATTAGAAAATGACTGTCGTTCAGTGAGGTTTTTTTCTACTTTATGACAAAGATCATCTTTCTTCCAAAAACGTGGGTTTTTTTGTTTGTTTTTGTTTTTTTGAGACAGAGTCTCACTTTGTTCCCCTGGGTAAGTACCGTGGCGTCACAGCTCACAGCAACCTCCAACTCTTGGGCTTAAGCGATTCTCTTGCTTCAGCCTCCCAAGTAACTGGGACCACAGGTGCCTGCCACAATGCCCGCCTTTTTTGTTGTTGTTGTTGCAGTTGTCTTTGTGGTTTTAGCTGGCCATGCCGGTTCTAACCCGCCACCCTTGGTATATGGGGCCAGCACCCTACCCACTGAGCCACAGGCACCACACTCCAAAACATGTTTCAAATAACATGTTCCTCATTTTTGTCTGAGATCTAACTAGAATCACCTGTAATGTCCATATTTCTGCCATGCTCCTTAAAACTTCCAGCCTCTAACACATGACCCAATCCCAAAGCCACTTATAAATTTTAGATGTTTGTTACAGCATCACCCCACGTCATGGTATCAAAATTTGTATTAGTGTACTTGGGCTATCATAACAAAATGCGTAGAGAGGGAGGCTCAAACAACAGGAATTATTTTCTCACAGTTTTGGAGGCTGGAAATTCAAGCAAGATGAGGGTATGGCATGGTTGATTTTTGGTGAGGGTGCTCTTCCTGGTTTACAAGTGGCTGTCTTCATACTATATTGCTTACATGTCCTCTCCCTGGTACATGGAGAAAGAGATTTCTCTCTTCCTAAGGCCACCAATCTTAGTGCAGTAGGACCCTACCCTTATAACCTCATTTAAACTTAACCACCTCCTAAAAAGCTCTGTTTCCCAATTTAGTCATATTGGGGAGTAGGGCTTCTACATGAGTTTCAAAGGGACAGAGTTCAGTCCATAGCACCTTTTCAGATTTATCAGAGTATAGTTTTAAAATATAAAAGAAAAACGATGATAAGATCTATCACTTTAGAAAGAACACTGGAAAATTATTATTATTATTATTATTTTTTGAGATGAAGCCTCAAGCTATCTCCCCCTGGGTAGAGTGCCATGGCATCACAGCTCATAGCAACCTCCAATTCCTGGGCTCAGGCGAGTCTCCTGCCTCCACCTCCCAAGTAGCTGGGACCACAGGCGCCCACCATAATGCCCGGCCATTTTTTGGTTGTAGCCATCATTGTTGTTTTGGCCGGCCCGGGCTGGGGATTTGAACCCGCCACTTTAGTTGTACATGGCTGGCGCTTTAGCCAATTGAGCCACAGGCGCCAAGCCAACACTTGAAAATTATTGATGAGACTCTGCCATTTTCAAGAAGTTTAGAAGGATAGCTAGAAATGACAATACAGTTAAGTGACACTTGAGTGTCATTAAATGAAACTGAATGAAAAAAATGCATTGGCATTACACTGTAAAATCTTACATTATCAAATAACTTTACAGTTTTAGCAAGAAATGATTAGATGCTATTAGAATAAAAACCTTTTATTTGTAGAAATATTATTTGATTTGAACTCAAAAGTTACATTTTTTTAACCACATTGAACTTGGACTTACTATTTGGCCATTATGACAACATTGTTCTTTCCCCTTGCAGTTATCATTCAAACTGTACTTTGATACAGAATTCAAAAATGTAACAAACTGCATGACTTGAAGGGCAGTGATTCTAGGACAAGCGTATTACACCACATCTGTGTTTCTTGAAAACGTTTTTCTCTTAAGATAATTTTGAAGAAAATATTAAATGCCTTGCAAAAAGATGATTTAATGACTTCTTTTAAGAAGTTTTAAGAAACTCAAAACCATTTATGTGTGAGAAACACTAAAAAATTAGGAAAGGCAGAAGAAAATAATAGCCACCTACTTAAAGAGTGAAGAATAAATCAAAATTGTGTTCATAAAAGATAGGTAAGTGCTATATGCTTACCCTAGAGAAAGGCTTGTAATTAATAAAATTGATGCTTATTTATACCTGCTTAGTATGGCATTTGCTTACATTAGTACAGAGGATGCCAAAAAAAGAATACACATTTTAAGAAAGGAAAAAACTATATTAAAATTATAATACTCAAATCATGTTTGACTTCTGTGATTACAAGTGACAAAAGGTGTAATATAAAAATGTTTCAGTATATATTGAGTAATTACAATTTAAATACAGTTTTCCTTTCTTAAAATGTGTACACATTTTTTTTTTGACACTTTCTGTATTTAGCTTTTTTTTTTTCTATTTTATTGCCTTCTTAAGTCATGGATTAGGGTTTTTGTTTCTAACCTTTTAAGACCTGTCTTCTGTAAATGTTTTTTATAATTTAGGATTGTAAAACCAATATCATACTTGGCAGAGTGTGATGCTGTATGTACCAGAAAAATGAAGAATTTGTTAGGATCCTTTCTCACTCACTTTCTCTTTAATCTGAACAGGTGAGATTCACTTCACTGGGATTAGGGTCAGCACTGACCTCCCTTGAAACTGGGTGTGTGGCCTTGGCAAACAGTTGTCAGAACATTTCTGGCGGGCTCTGGGGAACCGTGGTAAACATTCTCCTGGACCAGTCGGAGTGTAGCATGGTGCGCCGGGAGGTATGTCTGTCTTTTTAGTACCCTCTCCATTTTTTTCCTTAGAAATGCATTGTGGTGGTGTCTATAAACCTTACTGGACTCCTTAATTCAGCACTGTAGACGGACCACTGACCATCAACCCAGGGTACAGTATAGTTTAAAGTGAATTGAAAAGTAGTTCACAGAAAAAATTACTTACATTGCTTTAGTGTTCATGAGTCTCTGATGTTTATAAAACCTCAAGTGCTATCAAAATAACTTTTTCCTATAAAATGAAGGAGAAGTAAACCCTATTTTAATTCTTAATACCTTTAAGTTTTCTTTTTATTTCTACTTTATTAAAGTGATGATTCTTGCAAATAATTTTAAAACAATAATCAAATAGTACTTAGAGGCTTATGAAGAAAATAGCAGCTCCTGGTTCTACCATTAGCCAGTCCTCAGTTCTGAACTTGAGAGGCTGGTCTTGTTGTTGGCCTCTATGCTTCAGTGTGGTTATGGTCACACTCATAGATTCCTCTTACTTTGTCAACTTTAAAGCTTTTCTGTTAACTTCCAGTTAAGATGGTTGAAAATTTCTCTGAGAATTCCCTGTTAGGCCTGTCATTCTCACATTACAGTTAGATCATGTTGCTTTTATCATCTTCAGGACCTAGGAGGTTAAGCTGCACATGCTGGGTGACCAGAGATATGTCTTTTGCTACTAGATCACAATGTATTGGTTATTTCAGAGATGACAACAAGATGGCAGTATTGACTTTTTTTTAATAAACATTTTCAGGCTGCATTTATTCTTCAGAATCTCCTTGTAATTCCAATGCCTGCAGAAATTATAAAGGATTATACTTGGCAGGTGGGTGATTTTATACAGTTATCAACCTAGTAGATATTCGATATTAATTGGTGATAATTTTTTAGCTAATTATGTATTTTGTTACTGATAAAATTATCAAACTGATAATACAAGGTGGCAAGAATCTCTTAAAATAGAATATAGACATTTTCTTATGCGTAGTCATACTTAAAAATTCTTCTCTGTAGTATTAAAAATAATTTTAATAATAGCTAATTTGATGTTTATTTATACTATGCAATATTCTAGAAACTTCACACATACTAACTTGTGGAATAGTTTGAGTTGTGAACTTTTAATGTCCTCATTTTATGGGCTTAAACACGTTACCATGAGGGGTTTACCTCGGTGCCCTAAGTCACGCAGACAGGCCACAGTGCGCCTTTTTTTGTCCAGGCAGTCTCTCGTACCCTTCACGCTTATTGCCTCTCTAATTTAATAATAGTAAACAAATTTGTTTGTGGTTAATATACATGTACATTGGTATTTACATCTTTTTTTCTGCTTAGCGTACAGTGTGGGTCATAATTCCTTTCTTTGTTTTCTGTTGGACTAGTTTTTATTTCACGTTCTGAATGTTCATATCAGTAGTTACCTAACATTTTTATAATTTATGATTTTTAGATAATTGGAGGATACAAAAGTGTGCTCACTGTGAGGGATGTGCTCTGTATCTTTTCTAAACCTCATCTTCCAAGTGTATATTTATCATCATGTTACACTTCACTCACCAGGCTTCTCTGTCAATCTAAGGTTTTTAAGTTAGAATGAATTCTCAGAGGAGTTAGTGGATCAAGCTGAGCTGCAGCGAGGGCAGCTTCCGGGGCATCGCCTGGAGCTTGGATCCTGGTGGCCATCAAGGCACCGATTGCATTTAACTCCTGGAAGGTTCATCTCTCCACACTTTACAAATCCAGGTTAACTTTGCTGGTTATTATAAATCCCAGGCCACTTTCCCACTGATTTCCTCACAACTTCTGTAATATTACCTTCTGACAATGGTGTCATCTGCAGTCTGTGTTGTAGTAAAGCTATGGAAGCCAAAACTGAAAGGAACATACAAGGTTAATAATTATTAGAGCCCAGCTAATTTTTCTATTTTTGGTAAAGACAGGCTCTCACTTTTGCTCAGGCTGGCCTTGAACTCCTAACCTCAAGCAGTCCTATCTTCTCATCCCGCAAGAGTGTTAGGATTACAGGCTTAAGCCACTGAGCCTGGCCTGAGGTCTTTATTAAATAGACTTTGGATTATACATGTTATGATATTTTTATATATAAAAGTGATTCCTTCTGAGAAACTTAATTCTCTGTTCTTTAATTCTTTGCTTCTAGTTCCTTCTTAGTCGTAGCTAATGGACATTTTAGCACTGTGGCACTAGGATTAAAACATGTATTTTAAAATTCTAACTTACTGCATCCTTGAGAAACAGTGTTTTCGAATTAATTGGAGCTCTCTGTGCGTAATTAATTTGCAGTTTTCTTTCTAAAGTTATTCGTCCTGGCACTTGGGGACTTGAGTTTTTTCCTTCTCCCCCTGTTCTTCTCAGCAGATCTGGCAGGGCCAGCACTCACCTGAGGGCAGCTGATAAGGGGACAGAGGCAGGTGTTAGACAGAGCAATTAGATTTGAATGTGCTGTTTTCCTCACTGCCCTAGACGACAGCCCCATCCCTTAGTGATACATCTGTGGAGCAGGGCCCGGTGCTCAGTGAAGGCCTTCATTGTTTTGGCCCTTGTGCCATTAGTCATCTGTGAAGGGCTGAGTTAGGCCATCTCTTTGTGCATGTGCTTGGTTTGACTCGGCTTGACAGCCTTAGTGAAGCTCTGTGGATAATACGCCATCGCCACCACGAGGAAGCTTTGGCGTGTTCAGAGTGTGGATTCAGGCTTAATGCTTAGTTAAAATAAATCAAACAGATAAGTAACAGTTATGTGATATTTACATCTTTCAGATTATTTTCTTTTGAAGATATTTGAATGTGCTAATTTGTTTGAATTTTTTAGGAGAAAATTTTTTTTCAAGTAATAAATATATTGGTTTAAAAGGGAGTAGAACTTATGGTGAAATTCACTACCCCTCTCCATATAATTTCTTATTAACTTTGAAAATACTTATAACTAAGAAAAAGTTGAAATTCAGAAGACCTTGGGTTTGTAATTTCTCTCTTGCTAACAGATGGTTATAACCATCACCTTCAGTAGGTCTTTAACCATATAAAAATCACTTACCAGCTCTTAAAGAGCTGTAAATACTCAAGATTTTTCTGTTTTCAAGATTTATACAGTTTACGTTTCTTTATAACTTTTCATTCAACTTTTGTTATTTAGGAATGTGGCTATACCTGGTAGAGGAAGCAATTATATAGCTACAACTTTGTAAAAATAAAAAATTTTGAATTTTATATAATCTACATAATATTTAAAGATGGTTCTAAGCATGATTATTAAACCTATTTATAAAGTTGTTTTGTACCACTTTTAATTATTTTGGCATTTTGATTTATTGAATTTTTTTTTTTTGCAGTTTTGGCCAGGGCTGGGCTTGAACCCCACACCCTCTGTATATGGGGCCAGCGCCCTACTCCTTGAGCCACAGGTGTTGCCCTGTTGGATTTTTTTAGGTAGTTGGCACTAAGCTAGTAACTGAGTTCAAGTGCAGCTCTCATCTTGATTGTTAATTCCTTCCCTGAGTTATTATAATGAGGTTTTTAATTTGTGATTTTTAAGTAGCTATTACAAATCTCTTGTGTGTTTGACGTATTTTGTACATTTAAGAATGTTATAACTTGCTTAAAAGAAGTTTTTAAAGCTACGAATGCCAAGATTGGCTGTGATTTTAGATGAATACTTCACCTTGGATAATTAACTAAGGTAATACATAAAGGGCCACAGTACCTGTAACATGTACCTTGATTAATAAATGGGAGCTGTTGGGACCTGGTTCACCTTGTCTTTCTGCTTTATCTGCTTCTTCACCCTCTAAATTTGCTAAAACAATGGCTGTCATGCTGGCTGTTGGTTAGGTAGCCTTATTTCTTATGTAAATTGCTCTGTTTGTGAAGAAGAGGCTCACAGCATGGGTTAGGTTTGTTAGAGCATAGCAACAGCAAGTTGAAAATCATAGGACTTTAATATCGAAATGAGAGGTTTAATGATGATACGTATAAATATCCTTAAAAAGAAGTGTTAATGGTTAGTAACCTAGTTTGTGAATTCCTTATGTATCTTCTTTGTATCTGTGTATTCTTATGGATCTTTTCGAAGAAATTATCTGATAAATCACTATTTCTCTTTTTCCCTACAGGGTCCCTGTGTCCATGATGAGGACTCAGGCGTATCGCTAGTAGGAAAACCTGCCCTTCGGGCCCTTTTATATCACTGCCATTTTTACGAACATTTGAATCATATGGTAAAACATTGTTACCTAGGACGGTATATGTTTGACTTGAACTTTTCTGCCTTCACTGGAACTTCAGAAGGCAGTGATTTAAATAGTAAGTATAATATATTTTAATTTTTATAAAACATAATTTTTCAAAAACTGTTAAAAACATGTTTATTAAAAATATTTGGAAAATAATGAAAAGTACACAGGAACAACCTTCCTCTCCGGCCTGCCCTGGCACCTTTGTTGTTTTAGTTGTATTCTCTCTTCCAGTCTCTCTGTAGACTTCTTTCTTTTGTTTGTTTTACATGATCATGTTTGTATCTGATGACATTTTTGTATTCCTTTCTTTTACTAAACATGGCCTAAGCATTTGCTCTGTTATAAATTCTTCATGGAAACCATTTTTTGACATCTTATTAATGTTTTATAAGTTATTTTATGTCTTCCCG
Source organism: Galagoides demidoff (assembly GCA_963574575.1). NCBI lineage: Eukaryota > Metazoa > Chordata > Mammalia > Primates > Galagidae > Galagoides > Galagoides demidoff. The sequence continues at coordinate 55,008 of CAUYQV010078155.1, forward strand.
TAGACCTTTATAGTTCTTTTGTTTCTATTAATGTCTTAAACTTTTTTGGAACTTCTGTTCATAGGCAATCTACAGTTATCACCATTCTTATGAATAAGATCTGTACCCACTAAGTTTTCTAATTCATTTTGCTAATGTGCCAAAAAGATGTTTATTTTTGGTATTACTCATTTTTCAAAATACTTTTCTAAAATCCTTTTTACTTCTACTTTTAGAGTCTCTTAGACTTGATAAGCATGAGATCTTAGCAGGTACAAATAATTATTATATCATAACAGGTTAATATAGTCCACCTCTGAGTTAACAGACTTCTGATATGTGACTCACAAGTACAAATGGAGGTAATTATTGGTAATAAATAAGTAAATATACCTCTTCCAACTTACACGCAAATTCAGCTGATTTGTAAAGCTGGGGACTTTCTATAATAGAAATAGCTTGTATTTTTGAATTAATTTTTTAAAGTAATTGTTAACAATCTTGACATAATTCCACATTTACAGAAAAGGTTCAGGAATGGTACGAAAAATTCCCAAATGTTAACATTTGCTGTTAATTTCTTACCCTACATATGTGTGCATAAATGTATTTATATATGTTATCTGTCCATATTTGTTTCTGAGCTCTTTAGGAATTATTTGTAGACATGAAGTTTTTTTTACACTCAAGTAATTAAATGTGAAATTAGTAATTTGTTTCTCTGTTCACTTTTTGGAAGTATTCAGAAGATGGTTTGCACATTTTAAATAAATGCTTCTATTAGGAAATGACTTACTTGTTTGAGTTTCTCTGCATCAGTTACTCAAAACATGACCCTTGAACCAACAACAGTTGTGTTTTCCATGAGCTTGTTAGAAATGCACATTCGTGGCCCCCACTCTGACCTAGCGCATGGGAATCTCTGGGACTAGGGCTCGTGGAAACTGCTTTAACAAGCTCTCAGTGATTCTTTTCTTTTTCTTTATTAAATCATAGCTCTGTACATTAATGCAGTCATGGGGTACAGTGTGCTGATTTTATATACCATTTGAAATATTTTCATCAAACTGGTTAGCATAGCCTTTACCACATTGTCTTAGTTATTGTGTTAAGACATTTATATTCTACACTTAATAAATTTAACATGTACCCTTGTAAAATGCACAATAGTTATGTTCCCACCAATTACCCTCCCTCCACCCACCCTTCCCCTTCCCCTCCCCTCCCTCTCCTCTTCCCCTTCTTCTTGGGCTATAGCTTTCATATGAAAGCTATAAATTGGTTTCATAGTAGGGCTGAGTACATTGGATACTTTTTCTTCCACTCTTGAGATACTTTGCTAAGAAGAATATGTCCCAACTCCATCCATGTAAACATGTAAGAGGTAAAGTCTCCATCTTTCTTTAAGGTTTCATAATATTCCATGATATATATATACCATAATTTATTAATCCATTCATGGTTTGATAGGTACTTAGGCTTCTTCCATGACTTAGCAATTATGGATTGGGTTGCAATAAAAATTCTGGTGCAATGGCTCGGCGCCTGTGGCTCAAGTGGCTAAGGTGCCAGCCACATACACCTAAGGTGGCAAGTTCGAATCCAGCCCGGGCTGCCAAACAACAATGATGGCTGCAACCAAAAAATAGCCGGGTGTTGTGGCAGGTGGTCCCAGCTACTTGGGAGGCGGAGGCAGGAGACTTGCTTAAGCCCAGGAGTTGGAGGTGCTGTGAGCTGTGATGCCACAGCACTCTACCAAGGGGGACAGCTTGAGGCTCTGTCTCAAAAAAAAAAAAAAAATTCTGGTGGAAATATTTTCGTTATAAAGTGATTTTTGGTCTTCTGGATATATACCTAGTAGGGGGATTAAAGGATTGAATGGCAAGTCTATGCCAACTAATACGTTCCTTTTGGAAAGATTTTTAGAGATCACTTGGGGATCTAAAAGTAGACCTGCTCTCAGTGATTCCTACGCACATTAAAAACTTCTTACCTTAGTTCTTTTTCTTTTTTTTAAATAATAGTCTATCTCAGAAGCCAGATCGGTTAAAGTATTTTTTTCCTTAGTTTTTGATTGGTTTCCTGTATTGAGTATTCTTTTCATTAGTAGCTCTAGCACATGGGCGAGTGTCTGTGCTAACAGTTTTCTTTTTGTTACAGGTTTAGATGACTCATTCAAGTTTTGGCAGGTTCCTTCTAGGATGTCCAGTCAAGATCGAGATCCAAGCTCTCTCTCCACCTCAGAAACAACGGTACTTGCATAGAGTGCCTAAGTGCTTCATTTTGAATCTCCAAAAATTTTGAACTTACTTAATGGAGAGATAAGCTTTATTATTATAGCAATCTGATTTATTTGAAGTGCTACCTTTGTAAAATTTAGTTCATATTAAGTTATTGTATTTAGCTTGTACGTCAGCCATACATTATGGAAACTGTTTTGCCTTTTTAGTCTGAGCTTGTCACTCAGAACGTAAACAACTTGGGGACTAGTAGTGTTACCGCTAGCAGAGTTGGAGTAGGGTTTGCTTTGCTGCATTATAGCTACGTTGGATATCCTTTTAGTTGAGAGTTTCCAACTTCTTTCCTACCTCTTTTGATAATATAAAAGTGTCAAAATGTTTATCAGTAATAGTAAAAGAGGACAAATTCTATATGATTAAAAATGCAAGGGTGTGGGAATAGGAAGACCACTGATCCATTGAGATGACTCCAGTTTGATTTTACTGATTTTAAACACGTTTCTAAATACTTGCATCAGATGGATGCTTATCTTGATTATCTGTGTTCCTGAAGTTCATGTGTCTCTCCCCACCTGCCTGCCTTGTGCATTTATGAATAAATTGCTTTGTTCTCAAAAAGGTTGAGATGCTAAGTATTTCTAAATAATGAGACATTAAGTATTTCTAAATAATGACTGATAAACTAAGTTTCAGTTCCTTACAGGTGTTTTTACAAATTATTTATTCTCAACTGGAAAACACTACTTTCAATTTTAAAGTGTTTTTGGAATAATTGCCATGTTGTAGAACCTATTAGAAAGGCACAGGTTGGATACTCTGCTTCCAGGAGTAAACATAATATTAAAACAATAAATAACTCTACAGACTTTAAATCTTGTAATTTAAAGATTGTATTGGATCTGTCTCCTATAGTTTTCCAAAAGACTGGTACCTTTTGCTATAGTTTTAAGAGTCATTTTTTCTTTTCTAGATTCAAAAGAGAAGTATTTGTGTTTAATGCTAGATTGGACCTTTGTGTGAATAAATGGGATAATTACCCCATTTCCACTAGATGTCATGCTTTCCTTTCTAAGGCAGAGATAGTGCGAATCTTTGTCTCAACAAAAGACATGATAAGATTACATGCAGAAGTGAGTTGTGTTAACTGGTTATTTAGTTCACAGAAGGGCGGCACTGATATGTGCTTAAAAGTAAATCTTCTTTGGTTATTCTGTTTTTAAAAGGGGTTTAGTCTGGCCAAGAATTCTTCACTTCTTTTCTTATAATAGGTACCCAGTAAAAAGTCACTGTGCTCTAATGAACTTTCAGTTATCTCGGCTATTTTGTAGATAACACTTAGGTCTTCTGGTACAGGATAAATACAACTTAGGTACAGCAAGCAAAAGCCAATCAAGCATTTGTTTATTTTACATATATAAAACTTAATATATAAATCTCATGGTTTAGAATACTAGTTTTTTAAAAAAAATTTGGAAATGTAGTATTTATTACACTTACTAAAATAGAAGCACTTCTATTAATGTGAAGCTCTTGAACTTATTTGTGTTTGGATGTCACACAAACTTAGGAAATATCTATCAATGAAATAGTAAGTTTTTTAAAAAAGAATTTTGATACATAGTATTATGTAAGATTTATTTCATGTTGTTTTTTCTAAAGACTAGTATTTTCTGTTAGAGTTTGTAGAATCCACTTTCTCTTTCATTTTTTGAGAGGTTCCAAACAGAAGCTTTAGAATTGGTGATTTTTATTCACAAAAATAGTCTAATTACCTTACTTCTAGTAGTTGTCCTGTTTTCCTTCACAGGCTTAAGCTACTGTGTGTCTTTGTCCCAACAGGGCAAAGTGTGCAGGAGTTAGTCCTTAGGCCAGTTGTACTTTAAACCAAAGCTGTCAGTTCTTAGATCCACTAATATTGTTTCAAATACAGTTGAATGTTGAAGTTCTGTATTAAGGGATAAGTTGAATGGATGTAAATCTTGTTAATCAGCTTATCTGCTTATTTATGTATTTGTTTTGTTTATCTCACAGAATTGAGAAAAGATGCAGTTTTTTTTATCAGGGTTTGTTTGTTCATTTTGTTTCTCTAAAGAGAGCCCCGTTTTTTATTTGGATCCCATCACCCAGTGTGCTGTTGCTGAGTCATTATCCATTTTGGGCTGTTAATGCCAAGTTCGGGTCTTTAATGCTGTTATCTAATGAAAATTAGTTCAGTGTTTTGGCAAGCTTTGTCAGGACTGAGACCTGAATGCTTATAAACTACAGAGGAAGCAGAGGGTTGCCGCTACCTTGGGGGCATTGTCCTTGTAAAGGCCCCTCAGAACAGCTTCCGCCCCAACCCCATCATCTCTCCTTCCAGAATGGAGAAGCCAGTGGTTGGTGTTTTCCTCCTGAAACCACCTTTACATTTCTCAAAGTATCCAAGGTGGATAAGTGTTCACACCTAGTGCGTCCAGTGCGGAGCCAACAGCTATGTGACCAAAACTTGGTCTTTTCTGCCATTCTGAAGCAGAATGATGCCTGCATTTTAAAATCTGTTTTATCAATTGTCAAAGTATGTGAGAAATGTGATTCCTTTTCTTTTGAGTTTTTCTTTCTGAAATGTGAAATTCTTTCAAATTTTCTGAAGTACCAGTTGAAACATTTTAAGAGAAATTTTACTCATGGGTCTTCATGAGTGATGGCAGTTTGTATGATGGTGGAGAGAGAAAGAGACTGACATACAGCAGACCCTCCATGGCTGACCACTTCCCCACACTGACCACCTCCTTCACTTGACCAGATTTTCGTAGACTGGCACACACCTCATGTAGAATCGGTACACAGGCCCAGTTCCTTATGTTGACCACCTCTGTAGAGTTCTACTGTATTGTTTTTTTTCTGTGTTTTTTACTCACTCTGGAATATTTTGAAGTTTTGTGAGCTAAGTTACTATAGAGTTGTAGTCATTGCTATCAAGTACAATCATTTCAAAAACTGACAAAAATATTTTAAACAAGATATTAGTAATTTTATTAAGCAGGTGACTAAAATTGAAATAGAACTGGATCTTATTTTGTATTTGTACTAAAATATATTTTCATAATTTTGGCAATAACTTGATCATCTTATATAATAAACCTCAGTGTCTGGAGAGAGCTGACTTTCTGTCTTTAGCGCTCAGGTAACTACATCCTCGAGTTTGCTGTGTGCTGCTGCTGCTCATGGTAATTCAGTCAGGATGGCAGTGGATTAAATTGCTTAATTCACATCATTTTGAGAGTAACACCCTTTTAAAATATGAAGAACCAATGTCTTAGAGAATTTGAGCATTTGGCTCAAAGTCACAAACCTAATAGAAGGTAGCACAGGACAGGCTCTGTGAAATTCATGCCCTAAATTGCACACAGGATGGCCCGGGAACAGACCAGGACCGTGTCATGGGTTGGTCCGTCTGTAATGGTGGTCGTCTAGTTAGACGTGCAGGATCTGCCCTCATCTTCGGCTCTTTCCATGAGTGATATTTTTCTGAGCTTTCTTGTGTTTTTATTTTATGCATAATACATTTGAAACATGAATCTCTTAACAGTTGAAGGGATTTAAATTTGTTATAATTTGGTTACAACTAATGATTACAAATTGAGAAATGTGTCAAGGCTTTACTGCTCTTGGGCATGTAGAGAAAGGTATCGTTTATAAAGTTGAACACATGGTATCTAGAGTCCCTTAGAACTTTTCACACTTTATATTTTGCCATGTTTTTCGTAAGTGAGTAGATTTTTACTGTATTTTTTCATACCACAAATCCTCATTTTCTTCCTTTGTACTTTTTTTTTTTTGAGACAAAGTCTCATTATGTCACCCTGGGTAAAGTGCCATGGTGTCACAGCTCACAGCCACCTCAAACTCTTGGGCTTAAGACATTCTCTTGTCTCAGCCTCCCAAGTAGCTGGGACTACAGATGCCCTCCACAATGCCTGGCTGTTATTATTTTTGTTGTTGTTGTTATTGTCATTGTTTTTTAGCAGGCCTGGGCTGGGTTCAAACCACCAGCCCCTGGTGTATGTATCAGTGCCCTAAACTTCAAGCTATGGGCACTGAGCCCTTTGTGCTTTTCTAAATTAAATGTATTTAGGCACCAATACTGCTTTTAATAAAAGAGGATGAAAAGTATTATAAAATAATTTTGATAGACAAAATATTCAATTGCTAAATTAACTTTCAGGAAGATTTAAAGGGTCCAGTGAAATCTTTTGTTTCTGTAAGGCAGAACATTCATGCATTTTGCTTACATGATAGAAATTATCTGTTTTTTTCCTATTCTAATTCTGCTTTGATATGGTAAATGACTTTTCTATTTTCAGCTGTTTCAAAGGGACTTTCTTAATTGTAGCAGCTTATTTTACACCAAAGCATAATATAGCAATTTTCTTTAGTTACCGAATCTGTATACAAACATATTGAAGCAAACTCTTTTTCAGTATTTATAAGTAAAATTTGACTTTTATTTTTTATTTCCCACAGCTTTATTGACAAGTGAATATTTGCTGACAAACAAAATTATATATATTTAAGGTATACAACATGATTTTGATATAAATATACATTGTGAAATCATTAGTTAACACATATATCACTTCATCTGAGTTACCTTTTTTGTATGTGATAAGAACGTTGAAGATGTAATCTCTTAGCAAATCCCACGTATACCGTACAATATTAACTGTCTTCACCATGCTGCGTGTTAGCTCCCCAGAACTTACCTCACCTGAGAGACTGTACCCTTTGGCCGACATCTCCCCCCTTTCCCCCACCCTATTCCCTGGCAGCCTACTTTATGCTAATTTGAGTCTGTTTCAGAACAGTGGCTGTAGGTAGCATCAGTCTATTTGCTCTAACAAGCTTTTATTGCCTCCTGTATTATCAGTGAGGTAAGGCTAGAAGTAGATAGACTTCAACACAGATATTTTATTTAGGTATACTTGAATTCAGAGATACCTTCTTTGTCTTATCAAGGGAATATGAACTGAACATTGCATGTGGCAGGTGCAAAAGCAAGCAGATTGACTTGCACTTAGGCCACTTTAATGAATTGAGAAAGTGACATAAAATAATTGGACCCACTGTTACTAGAGGACAGCCCTAGGCCTCCCCCTTGGGGCTTCTTACTCTGTGATGGGAAGGGCTGGCAGAACATGCTCCGTTTGCTCCTAAAGCCAACTGCCCCTCCTCCCCCGGGGTGGGGGGCAGAAGTCTTAGGCTAGCTCAAGTTTCTCCATGTGAACACACGGGACAAACAGGGAGATGAAGCCCATCCTCTCGGCCAGGGCCAGCCAGCTCTCTAGAGGGCGACTGAGGACTTCTTCAAACAGGGAGAACAAAGCCCATCCTCTGACCAGGGCCAGCCAGCTCTCCAGAAGGTGACTGAGGACTTCCTGTGACTCAAATGGATTTGTGTTGTCCTGAATGCACTGAGGGCTGAGAATCCTGATTAAATACCTACTTGGACAGAATGCTTAACTTGTGGTTCTTACCTTTAAATAAGGACCTGGGCTAGATGAAGCTTCTTCTACCTGTAACTTTGTAAGTTCATACTGCACATTACAGCAGATACATTAGTGCCAAAGTTTTCTAGTTATTACTTGAATTTCAAGGTGAAAAGCAATATATTTACATATTGATGTATATTATTAAATATAATCAAATCTATGGGAGATTATTTCTAAACAAGTAAGGATTTCAGCAGAGAACTAGAGCAATTCAGTTTAATCCTTATTAAATAGAATATGATAACATAGCAAAATTTAAAAATATGGAGGCTAGTGATATATAAATCACCCAAAATCAATTTGTTTTTATTGTTTGGGATTCATGGAGGGTACAAAGAATTAGGTTATACTGATTGCATTTGTTAGATAAAGTCCCTCTTATAATTGTATCCCGCTCCCAAGAGGTGTGTCATACACCATGAACTCCATCCCCTCCCTGCTCCCCTCCCTGCTCCCCTCTCCTTCCTCCCTTCTCTCTTCCCCACTCCCCTCCATCATTCCCCTACCCCCCACCTTGTGTTAGATCATCTACTGCTTTCATATTAGAATTGAGTACATTGGATTCTTGCTTCTCCATTCTTGTGATGCTGTACTAATTTTTAAAGCACCATATAAGCATTTTGTTTTCTCCACTACATGGGGTAAATCATGATACAACTATAGGAAGTATCTGAAAGCGTCTTTTCTAAGATCCTTTCCTGGACTGTACAGAGGAAAATCACAGCTTTTGTTAATGCCTGACCTTTGATCACACGTCACAACTTTCCTTTCTTCTGAGGAGCCAAGTGTTTAGCGGGTCCTTACAGACTTTCTTTCCCACCCTAAATGCTCAAATGGCAAACCAGGTACCTACCTCTATTTTTTATCAATAATAAGGATTTTTTGAGTCTTTGTCATTTGAAAGAATAAACTGAATTAATACACTTTATATAACTGAAGGAGTTCATGGCAGAGGCCAGATGGATTAGCTTCTGCATAGTTTTGGGGTACAATTGTATTGCTCACAGAACTCTAATCAAAGTTATCTTGGTGTCTGTTGATGGGGAACATTTTTTTTCTTTCCTCTCATTGCCAATTGTAAACAAATGTATTTTAAAAAATAAATACTAGGTTATTTTAACCTATTATTTGTTCTGATACTACATCAGAAAGCATCTAATGCTGGTTTATAGTGAGTGTACTTTTTCTAGATTGACACTGGGCTGTGTGTGCTTAGCTTACATTCTTGATTGCCACTTCCTCTCACTTATTCCTTGGTGTTGTCACTGTTCGCTTTATGTGGTAAAAGGTCATTAATTTGAAATGGGGATTTAAACTGTATATTAATTTCATTTCTATCAATTTCTCCAAATTTATATTATCTTTAATGTTAGAAACTGCAAATGAAAATCATCTTAGATCTTGCTCTCGTTTTATCATATTACGTCTAAGCTCCCCTGCCGTGAGGGTTAGGTTATAGACACGGTCAGCATACTAACCTGGTGACTGCTGCAGCACCTGACTCTGAAGCAGGGATGCATAACTTCTGTGGATGCCTGCTGCTGTGTTGGTGCACTGGCTGTCTCCACGCTGCCTCGGAGGAGGAAACCACAGAACTAAAGAGTCCTCTGACCTCCCCAGAGAAGGTTCCAAATACATCAGCCTGGGCTTTTTTAATTTTAGGAGGCCAAACACTCTGCTCATCTGTAAACCTGTTAGTGAAATTGTATTTGCTTTCTGCAGAATTTCTGTCATGTTGAGTGTTGTTTAAAATGTTGTATTCTCTCTTGCTGTGGGTAGTGCACACCGTCTGGGTGAAGGGCACACTTATAACTATTAATCGGTACAGAAAGCCGAGCATGTAAATAAAACATGTCCCCTCTAGTATTCTGGAATAAAAATACAAAATGTGTTCTGAAACAGTGTCAGCATATTGACATTTTGAAATGTTTTTCATTGATATGAGGTAAAACAGAAAAAAACTTTTAATATTTCTGCTAATTTTTTATAGGCACTATTAAAATTTGTATATGTCATTTGAAACATTCAGAAAATCTCTTTTATTATGAATTTTAAAATGTAAAATATCTTAACCTTTTAGCATTTGGGCAATAAGCGAGTAGCCTTATAGCAATCTTCAGATCCTATATGGGCTTCAAATCAAAACTTTGCTCCTTAACTGATTGATGTAAACTGTAATAGCTCTTCTAAGAAACTGAAGAAGCCATTCAAATACTGCTGTAACTCACAAGATGTATGATGTTCTCTATTAACATTAAGTCATCTAATTTTGTTGTAAACCTTGTTAAGGATGTCTTGTGTGTATGTTGCTTATGTTCCATTTTCCATGCTGTCATATTAACGGGTAGTTTCCTCTGATGCACAGGTGACACCGTCGCTGGAGAGTGCTGACTTTCAACCGCTTGTGCCATCAACAGCATTTTTACCTGAATCTTCAGAGGACCAGTTTGTGGCTCAAGGTATCCTTTTAGGAAGACGTTCTATCTTAAAAGTAGCCCTTATCTTTGGATAAGTACAAATCAATACTACTCTGAGAAAGGTTTTCTTATCTACTGTGTTGCCAACAATTAAGAAGTATCGGTGACACATTCTGTTGGCGAGGCTGTGGAAAACAAGCACTTTTTATATTATTAGAGGGAATGCAAATTGCAACTCTTTCAGAAGGGAATTTGGCAATATCTAACAAAATTATAAATGTATTTACCTTTAATTCAGCAATTACTCTTCTAGGAATTTTCCTTTGATTCATCACTGACAATATAAAAAGTACACCGTACCAGTACATGACTGTTTAATGCAGCATGGTTTATATCGTAAAGTCCTGGAAACAACCCAAATTCCTGCAAGTGGGAGGAGAGTGGTTGTCAGTAAACTTCTACACAGTGGAGAACTGTAGGGCTGTTAAAAAGAAGCAGGTTATCTTCAAACTGATAGGGAATAACTTTTCAGAAATATTGTCAGGTGAAGAAAGCCAAGAGAAAAAGCGTATTGGTAGTTTATGTCATTGAATTGTTTCTACTTTTTTGTGTATGAAAGAAAGTGAAATAAAAAAATACATTTGGGGCCTAGGTGCAGTGGCTCATGCCTGTGATCTTAGCACTTTGCTTGAGGCTAGGAGTTTGAGACCAGCCTAAGAGTGAGACCCGCATCTCTACAAAAGAATAGAAAAAATTAGCTGGGTATGGTGGTGGCTGCCTGTAGTTACAGCTGCTTAGGAGGACGAGGTGGAAGAAATCAGTTAAGCACAGAAGTTTGAGATGGCAGTGACCTTGGTGAGGCCACTGCACTCCAGTCCGGGCGACAGAGTGAGACCCTGTCATAAACAAACCAACCCACTTAGGTCCTCATTTGTGCAGAAAGGAAAGTACAGGAGGAGAGTGGTGAGGCTGAGGGGGGGCAGGGGTTCTGAGAGGATGGGAACAGGGTGACTGGACTGGAGGGCAGTGGCCCTTCACTGCATGTGCCTTCTTTTCTAATTTGACTTTTATAATCATGAATGTTTGACTTGCCAAAAAGAAAAAATAAAATTAACAAAAATGGAGAAAAATAACATGGAATACACTTTTATTTGGCAGCGTTTTGCGTGAATAACACTGATGTGAGTGAGGAGGTCTTAAACAGTCTTAGGACATAATTCTTCAGACTAATGGCAAAGAAAATTTAAATAAGGGTGGAACTCTATTACTAGTTTTATTTTTTATAGTAGTATTAGCAATTCTGAAGCTACTGTATGCGTTTCTAAGACAGGGCAAATAAGTAAATGAACCCAGAGCATCTTGCCATGCCAGAAAGGGAGGAGATGCTCAGAGTTTAGTGGAGATATTAGCTAATGTATGGTGCATGGACCTTATTACCTTTCCAAAATCTGTAAGTATTTTGAATTTGGCAACACTTATGGGCCCTGGAGTTTCATAAAAAGAAATATGAACCATCTATTTTATCTTAATGTCTAAATATTTAGGCTATCTCTGCCCCTCCTGACTTGGTTCTTCTCTCACTCAAGACACACACACACACACACACACACACACACACACACATCTGTCCGTATGGCGGAGGGTGGAAGTCAGGAATAGTAGGAGCTGTGTGACTCTGTGGACTCAAGGTTAAGATCAGCTGAGCAGTTAAAAGAACTTCCTAGTTATCCATCTTTGAGCTTTTTTCTGACTCTAAGAACTTGTAAATATTGCACACAGCCATAAGGTAAATAAAGTAATTTTTATGCTTATTTTCAACAATAGGTCAGCAGGAAACTCCACTGCCACAGCCTCCTCGAGACTCATCCCTCTCCGCTCCCCTGCCCAAGCCCTGTGCTTGCGTCACTCCCCCTCTCCTCTCCGCCCTGTGCAGCCTCTTAGAAAACCTCCTGACGATTTCTCCAAGAGACACTGCAAACGCTATTCGACAAGCCCATCTTATAAAGCTTCTCTGTAGGTAAGAGATAAATACGTCCAAGGAGACACAGTAGTAGGGATGAGTTTACAAAGACTGTATTCATGACTTGTAAGATTCCATGTTTATGGGAGTCTATCAAGTAGGTCCTTACTCTTTTTTAGGCTTACTAGCTGCCAGGATTTTGCCTTTGTCAGAATTGTCTTGACAGTTTCTATTTTAGGTCTTTTAAAACACTTGTGTTAGTTTTTAATCTTAACTATGAAGCTTAAAAAAATCCTGAATTTTAGAATTCAGGGTTTCTAAGCTGTAATGTGTCCTTTAGCACACTTAAGGTATACGGCGCAATCCCTTTATTCTTAATGGATGTGAAGGAGTCTGGGGATTCGTCTTTGTAGTGGTTATGTCAGAAGAATATCACTGGGCTAAAAAATTATTGTTTAAATCCACTTGCCCTTATTTTGTTATGGGAAACGAAACTTTTCATAAGAAAGTATTCTGCCACAATTTAGAGAAAACATGATTTGATTCTTGAAATTTTTATAACTCACTTATATTAATGAGCTTCTGATTAATTTTTTCCGATTTTTTAATACAGTAAAACAGACTAGGTGCTGAATTAAGGCTGACCTAAGGTTGAATTCACTCAGTAGCTTGCAGTGTTGGGAAAATTCCTTTGATGTGTGGAGCGTCCCTGATGCCTACTTAATGGGGTTAGTAGGGTGGAAGTCAGGGTGAGGATATTTGGGACTCTCCCCCTGGTGTTACTTCTCTTTTCCTCCTGAGGTCCAGTTTGTCCTAGTCAAGTCTACACACCTTCTTTTAACCACATATTCACGTTCATTTGTTTCTGTGTCTTTTTACCTTTGATACTCACTGTCTGAAATGTCTTCTTTCTCTTCCCAAATCTTGGTATCTTCTCTTTCTGGAATACTAAGAAATCTCCAAAACTGTACACTAAAAGCGAAGCATTCTTTTTTTTACTTCATTCGATTGATTACTTCTTTTAGTATTTATAATAAGCAATGAAGTATGAATTTGTTCTGGTTTTGATATTTGTCATTTTGTACTGTAATATCTACTAGGATTGGAAAAGTAATGGTTGGTTGATTGGCTTTCTTCCTGCACGCTCTTGCCTTCAGATGACAGAAATGGAGCTCTAGGAATATTCTTTTTTAGGGGTCAGCCAGGAGTCTGATGTGTCATTAAGGCACAGAGGCATGAAAGCACCTTTTATGGCCAAGGCTCATCATATTTCTATACCTATTTTTCATTTCTAACTTAAAAACAAAACTCCTATTTGTTTCGCTTTGTTTTTTACTTTCTAAATATGAATGTTTAGAAATTAATATTAATTAATATTTCCCAGCCCATATCTTTGCTATTGTGATTAGGAAAATAGCAACCATTGTCACCTTGTTTGCTTTCCTTCTGAATGGTCTATATTTTATTATACTTTGAGTAAGGCTTCCTTAGGTTATTTTTTAATAACTATTTGCTTCTCACCTTTATCTGATAAGATAGTTTCCTGTTTGAAGGTAGCTTGGAATATAATTTAAAATATTGTAGGCTATATTTTTATAAACCTTTACCTTACTAACAAAAGTCCTTTCTCCTGAATTGTATTCCAGGTTACTTTCAAACCTCAGATTCTGATTTATTAATCGTTACTGAGAAGGATGCCAGTCACCCAGAGAGTTTCTTTTCTTGTCTTTCCCAGCCTCACAGACGCCGCCCTCATCCAGGTGTGTGTCCAGGGACTCAAGACCCCACTGCCTTCGTCACCTCCCGCTGAGCACACTCAGGCTCAGGTAAGCGTCTCAGATGTGTCTCTGGCCTAATGTCTGTTTGGGGGTTTGCTTACTTTAAATTCCAAACACATAAATGCGACTGAGGAGAACTCCTAACCATAGGAAAGGATGAAAATCTCTCAATATATACATAGTATGATGAAGTTATTTGAAATAGGTTAGTTAAAATTTTAATATGAGATACGTTTAGATGGTAGAAAAGAGAAGAGGTGTTTGAAGACAGATTCTCTTCCTGACTCTGTCTTACAGCAGCTGCAAATGTTTAAGTGTCCAGATCTCTTTGTGGACCACTTTAAAAAGGGGGGCATTGGTGTGGCCCCCTTTCTCCTTCTGTGATTCCAGGCTTTCTCTGTTATGTCTGTTATTTTACCTAAGTTAAAGTTGTTAACTACTTGGTGACTAAGTTATGTATATTTTCAAAACCCATAAGAATAAGTCTATTTTTGTTCCCTCAGGTATTCAGTATTTTTAGGTTCTTGCTGTAGCTACAGTCCATATGTAAAGGATGCTTAACAACTCTTGATGTAGTTGTAACTAATAGAAGTTTTACTTCAAAATCAAATTTGTGAAGGTGGGATGATGAATCAAAGGTCAGCTTGATATCACTGGTTCTGATGTATTATTTGAGTTGTTTTATTAGGTCAGACCCCTATTACAAGGTTTGGGAACACTGTACCCAGGATCTCAGAAGTACTTGTCCCAGTGCAGTGTTTTCACTGGATAATGAACTGTCCATTTTTCCACTGTCCATTCAACAAATCTTCATTGCATACCTACTATATACCAGGATCTTCCCTAAGTGAATAAAACAAAGATCTTCCCTGGCAAGTTGGGAGAACAGATAATGAGCAAATCCAGAGGTGCCTGAGTGGTAGACGTCTCAGAAGGAAAACTAAAGCAGGGGACAGGAAGTGACGTCAGAATGAAGAGGGTAGAGGGCTGTCCCACTTAGGGGCGGTCAGAGAGGACCTTGCAAATAGTGACATGTGACCTAAAGTGAATGAGAAAACTCGTCCTGGGGACATAGTAAGGTCCTGAGATTGGAGTATGCTTGGTCTATCCAGGAAGCAGCAAGGAGGCCAGCAAAATCTAAGGGGATAATGAGCACAGAGGGTACACAGCTCCACGAAGGCCATTGTCCCCTGGGTGTCCCACGCAGTGCCTGTCCCGTAGCAGGCACTTATGCAGTGAATGTGTAACAGCAGTAATGAATGTCAGTGGACACTCGTGTCAATGTATATATCTATTTTCGTAATAATCATATGAAATATTAGTAGTATCAGTCATCATTTTTTAAAAGAAGTGACAGAGGCCCAGAGAAGTAACTGTCCAAGGTCTCTCACATAATAAGGAGCAGAGCCAGCTTCCAACCCTGCAGGCTAGTTCCAGAGCCCACACTCTTAGCCACTACACTACCTGGCCTGATGTAGATTAAGTGCTTTTTGGATATTGAGGTTTATATGAGATTATTCACTTATTCTGGAAAATACTTGAGCCTCTACTCTATGAGATTCTGTTGTAGGTGCCAGCGATGGCACCCTGAACAAAGCAAAGGAACATCCCTGCCTACATTGAGTCCACATCCCAGGTTCAGGAGACAGACAGTAAACAAGTAATAAAATGTAAAGTATCTTATCCGATAGTGACAAAGGGTATGGAAAAAAATAAATGAGGACAGGTAACAGAGTGTGCCATGAAGGGAAGACAGTCCCATTTTTAGGTAGAGCAGTCAGAAAAGGCCTCTTGGAGGTGACATGTGGGCAGAGACTTTAGCAGGGACGTCTTGGGCAGAGCTCTGGCCAGGGGGTGACAGTCAGCTGAAGGCTCAGGTAGGTTTACAGCTGGTTGATTGGTATAGTTTTTGAAGAGTGTCAGGCACAGAGTTACTGTATGAACTATTTTACTAATATTTAATCTCGAATATGACAAATATACAAAAGAATCTTTTAACAGTTCAGCTTTTCTCTCCCTCTCTCCCCATGTTGACTCTCATCATTTGGTCACGATGACAACTTCATACATTCAGAGGTCACACTTGCTATCATTTCAGTAATAGAAGATAAAGGGACTGTGGAATCCCAAAAAGGACTTCCCAGCTCTACACAAATTTCACAAACAATGTGAGGAATTTATGATGCTTAGAGCCACCTGTACTTTTATATAAAGTGAGGAAGCAGGTTACATAAAGGGAGGGAATAATCATCAGGAGAAGCAGAACAGAAGAACGATTTCATTTATTTATTTATTTATTTATTTATTTTTGCAGTTTTTGGCCAGGGCCAGGTTTGAACCCTGGCATATGGGGCCGGTACCCTACTCCTTGAGCCACAGGCACTGCCCTAGAAGAACTATTTTAGAATAATCTGAGAATGTTTAACTCAGACCACACACCCCTCCACAAATGCAAAACAGCTCCAGACTCATAATTACAATCTTAGCATCTCAAAATAAGGCAAGAGGAAAAGAGAGAGCAAATGTATGTGCGTGTGTGTGTGTGTACGGAGATAGTTTGGTCAGTAATATTGGAGGAGATTTAATTTTTTCTGTTAGGATTAACAATAGTATTTTTATGCTGAAGGATAGCTGAGGGCGCAAATGGAAAGTATTTGCATTTTGTTTGGAACTATAATTAGGCTATTTGACTAACCCCCCCCCCCCCCCCCCGCCGTGCGCTTTGAAAAATGTTTTTGTAATCTTCTTTGTTTACAAACTGTAAACTTTATGGCTTAATAATTCACTTTCCCGCTTCTTCCAGAATATTGATTGTACAACTTAGGTACTTGAAAACTATGAAGACTTAAAGTGGAATTCAAAGTCAGGCTTTGCACTGCTGCTTTGTTTGGTGTTGGAGCCGACAGCATTAATGTGGCTGTTAATGACATGTTCATAACTTGAAAGAAATAATGCTTTGGCTACTGTGTGTTAATTTCAGATCTTTAGAAATGATTAATATTTCATTAGTTTTTGTTAACTTATCTTAAAAAGTAAAATACTGTATTACTGAGATGGGCTTTTCCTATGCTGTGTTTCATCTGCCTTCTCCCCTTTCACGCAGACTTCCTTCCTCCTGGAGTACCTGTCCTCTCTGTCCAGGCTTCTGCAGTCCTGCTTATTGGTAGATCTTGACCTGGTGATTCAGGATGAGCTTCTGAAACCTCTTATCACTAATGTCATTGGTGTCCTCGTCATATGCACCAAAGATTTATTAGGTAAGCTTTATTTTTAACGTTTAAGATGTAAGTAAATACTATTGAGAAAAAGATTTTACTGTGTTCCAGGTAATCACTTTAAGATCACTTTTGAGTTGTTTTGGGCCAGTGCTTGAAAGTCTTTGATAATGTGTTTATAGTTGGGATGCTTTAAGTGGTTCTAGGAGACCACTTGAGAAAGTGTGTAGTGTAATAAAGGACTGTCCTTGTGCTGTCAGCTAAATGAGGGCAAAGCCCCTGTGTCATGTTCGAAAGTGAGTTCTGCGTATTAATTATCCTTATAAACTATGGCTAAGGCCTAATGACCTGATGTGGCATTTGCAATAACATGTACAATTCAGTTGTTTGAAACTAAATTTTTTTTCAATGTTTAAATAATGCTTCATAATGAAGTAATAGATCACTTGGTATTTCTTTTTGCTTTTTAATTCATTTGCACTTAGTCCTTTGAATTATTGATTTACTTGGTTTTAGGTCTGGGCAGTGAAGTATGTTATGATAACCCAGCAAAGCCAGGGCTCAGTATCTCATTGGCGTTAAATTTATCTCAATGCTAAGAGCAGTAATTCCTTGGAAATTCTGTACGTGGCAGCTTGTTAGGTTATACCGTACAGTTTCATTAAGGTGATACCTTTCTTGCCTTCATACCAGTCAAACATTGATTCTTTGGAGAGGGAGAGGAACAAAAAAATTCTTTAAAATTACCATGGTTTGTGGGCCCACAAAGCCCAACTCTACTGGATAAAATTGTATTAGTACAGTATTTAATTGGATTTTCCTGGGTATTCCTTGAGAAGTACCAGTGTTGGGTTCATGGAAGATACACACCACTTGTGCAGGGTCAGTGCCACACAGCTGGAGGATACATGGCTGCAGGTTATGACTGGATGTATTGCTTGACCTGAAAGTCACGTGGTGAAAGGGGATTTGTGCATCGTGGTTGCTGTTGGCTGCCTTGTGGATGCTTTTTATTGAACCTCTTGTTTTTATGTGTAACTTGAGCTTTGAATGTTAAATAAAAATAGTGTATATTTTATTATTAAATAAAAATATAATCCATTATTAATTATATCAAGTGCTGAAAGAAACATGTCAACAAAGTCTAAATGTACATTTAGTAGCTGGTTAAGTTAAAAACTGTTTTCTCATATCTAGTAAAAGGTTAAAGTTCATTAAGAATATTTTTTGAAAAATTAAGTTTTAAAATTTTTCCTGGGAAAAATGACAATTTTGAATGGTTTTATTAAAATATGATGACATTGCTATTGTGTCTAATATAAATTGCTAATTTTTATGTAGTACCTTATAGTGTATATAAATAATAAAGATTATTCAGCAAGTACAGGTATATGTATGTATAAAGTTAAATTTAATGTTAATAGTGCTTTAATTTTAGATTTAACTTTATTTAAACTTAAATGTTTTATTTTGGCTGTTTTTAAGCCTGTATTGAATAAAAGAGTAAGCTTCATACTTAGTCCTTTTATATATAAAGTACAGATCTATATAAGCAGATATATAGTATATCTTTGGAATTAAAATTCTGTGGGGTTAGCAATGAGGAAACATAGTCCACACGGACTCTAGAAAGCCATGACAGAAAGTTTGAGAAGCACCAAGGATTGCTGCACTCAAAACTCAAACTCCCTGGACATTGATGTTTTCAAATACCTCATGGGTGCTAAGAAAATACAAAGATGGAAAGTCCTCAATTACTTTATTTGACCACAGAGGGCAAAGACTGCTGATGTCGAGGTCAGAGAGAGCCTTCAGGTAGCCACTGCTCTCAAGCTTCCATTTACCCAAGTACGCAGATAGGAAAACATGTCCTGCTCTAGGTTAATTGTTGCATTCTTAGCCATAGGCAAAACTGTACAATTCTTTTTTGTATTAGTTTTCTTTGAGTGATACTCTCTTGGTTCTTCAAATAAATTCTTTTGGCTTTGACCTTGGTATATTATATTTTACTTTTCAGGTTTATACAAAGCTGGAGGAGATAAAGAAAACAAGAGAAACTTACTCTTACACAAGTAGAACAATTACATGTTTTTATAATATGCCCAATATATGGTCCTGAAGTTACGTTTTTGATTGCTGTTGAGTATGCTTTAATAATAGGAGGTTTTACGAATGTGTATTTGTGTGTAGGAGAGTGGAGGAAAGATATCTTTAAGAAGCAATGGGAAAGAGAAGTTAATTGAAATAAATTTTGGATAATGTCGAATTACATTTATCTTCATTTGACAAGTACAAACCTCTTATTTTAAGTATAATGAAGTGTCTCTGAATTTTGTATTTTGAAAGGTTCTTTTTCTTCTTTGTATTTACCACTTGAAATGTTTTGATTAATTTTATAGATACAGAGTTAACATCAGCTTTTTATCACACATGGACACATTTATTTAACCTCCTGGCTGCACTCCTGAGGAAAGCTGGTCCCGTCTCCCTTCCGTTCATTACCACGGCTCTGGCCAAGCACTGGGTGGTCGCGATTGGTAAGAAGATAGCCTTGTAGGCTTGGGCTCTTTCTGCTAATAGAAATTAAGATAATCATTATCTCGACTAGGTATGTAAATTATTGAAAATAAAGAAATTATGGCATGGCATATAAAAGAAATACCAAGATGTTTGCACTGAGGAATTTGTAGTGTTCTGGAGCCCCCCAAAAATGCATTTTTGAAAAATTGGAGCACATTTTTAGGACACCATAAAAGCAAGAAAAGCCTGCAGTTTATACAGGTCCATATGATAATAAAACAATGAGATAGATTTTCTTGTGCTGATATAGAAACCAGTCTCTTTTCTGACATGTGTACTGTATGTAGGTAAATCTGCATGTATAAGATCTTATATACATTATAACATGGAAAGTTATAATAAATATATCTTGTCTCAAGACATCAGGATTTTGGCTCGGTGCCTGAAGCACAATGGTTACAGTGCCAGCCATGTACACCGAAGGTGGCAGGTTCTAACCCAGCCTGGGCCAGCTAAAAACAACTGCAACAAAAAAAATAGCTGAGCATCATGGCGGGCGCCTGTAGTCCCAGCTACCTGGGAGGCTGAGGCAAGAGAATCACTTAAGGCTCGGCACTTGTGACTCAAGCAGCTAAGGCGCCAGCCACATACACCTGAGCTGGCGGGTTCGAATCTAGCCCGGGCCCACCAAACAACAATGATGGCTGTAACCGAAAAATAGCCAGGTGTTGTGGTGGGCGCCTGTGGTCCCAGCTACTTGGGGAGGCGGAGGCAGGAGACTCACTTGAGCCCAGGATTTAGAGGTTGCTGTGAGCTGTGATGTCAGGGCACTCTACCCAGGGCTACAGCTTGAGGCTCTCTCTCAAAAAAAAAAAAAAAAAAAAAGAATTACTTAAGCCCAAGAGTTTGAGGTTGCTGTGAGCTGTGACGCCACAACACTCTACCAAGGGCGACATAGAGAGACTTTGTCAAAAAAAAAGATATCAGGATTTTTTGACAGCATAGAAATGCCAAAAGTACAGTATAATTATTTTTATAAAGTGCTTTCTATACAATAATCGCCTATTAAAATAAATGATTATCTTTAAATAACTAGTCTTTCATTTTAATAAAATCTCCTAAATTGTAGCATAGAACAAAACCTCTTTTATGTTTATAACTAAAATTTATGTTTCCTTTTCCATAACCTTTTTAAATACATTCAAAATAGTTATTTTAAGTTTCTAAGTTATCCAATAATTCCACTGACTAGCTTTTTAATTATTTGGTCATTCTTTAAACTTAAATGGGATATAATTTTTTTTTTAATTTCAATATATTTAGGAGGGCACGCTTGTTTCTGTTGCATGGATGAACTGTATAATCGTGAAGTCCAGGCTTTTTGTGTAGCCGTCACCAGAATCACATACGCTCCTGATAAGTAATTTCTGATGCCTCACCTTCCACCCTTCCCTGTCCTTACTCTCCAGTGTTCCTTTTATGGTCAAATAGACCCATTGTTTGGCTCTTGCATAGAAGGGAGAACCTGTGGTTTCTGTTTTTTCGTTCCTGAGAGACTTCACTTGGATAATCTCCGGTACCGTCCGAGCTGCTGAGTCTTACTCTACGATACATACTGTACACGTATCTCCTCCAGATTTTCCATATCCACTCATGAACAGCTGGGGACTTAGACTGATTCCTTAACTTTTTAATTGAGACTTGTGCTGTGATGAACATTTGAGTGCAAGTATCTTTTTGATGAAATGGCTTCTTTTTCTTTGGATTGCTGGTCCCATCGTGGGTCTGTTTTTATTTCTTTGATTAATCTTCGCACTGTTTCCCATAGCTGTCATGCTGCCTTGCACGCCCACCACAGGATATAGGTGTTTCCTTTTCACTGCATCCATGAAAACATCTGTTGTTTTGGCCTCTTCAATAATGGCCATTCCAACAGGGTCAGGTGGTCTCTCCCTGTGGGTTTAATTTGCATTTCCTTAATGATTAGTGATGAGTTTTTTTTCATCTGTTTCTTGGGCATTTGTCTATCATCTTTTGGGAAGAATCACTTCATGTCTGTTGCTAATTTTTTGATGAGGTTTTTTAATTCTTGCTGATTTGTTTTAGTTCTTTGTAGATTCTGGATGTTAGTCCTGTGTCAGATGTATAGTTGGTGAATATTTTCTCCCATTCTATAGATTGTTTACTCTGTTGATTATTTCCTTTGCTGTACGGAAACTTTTTAGTTTAATTAAGTCCTGTTAACTTTTGTTATTGTTGTATTTGTTTTTTGGAATCTTAGTTATAAACTCTTTGCCAAGCCCAATGTCTAGAAGAATTTTTGCTGAATTTTCTTCGAGAATTTTTGTGGTATCAGGTCTTACATTTGAGTCCCTAATCCATCTTGAGTTCATCGCTGTATATGGTGAGAGATAGGAATCTAGTTTTTCATTTTGCATGTGGGTATCTACTTTTCCCAGTACCTTTTGTTGAAAAGTCTATCCTTTTTCCAGTGTATATTTTTGTCTGCTTTGTCAAAAATCGGTATTTGTAGCTATATGGTTTTATTCCTGAGTTCCCTATTCTGTTCCTTTAGTCTGTGTGTCTGCTTTTATGCCAGTACCGTGGTGTTTATTATAGCCTTCTAGTATAATTTGAAGCCAGGTAATGTGATGCCTGTGATGCCTCCAGACTTTTCTTATTTAGGATTGCTTCACCTGTTCAGGCTCTTTATTGGTTTCATGTTGTAAGTTTAAGATTATTTTTCCTAGTTCTGTGAAAAATAACATTGGTATCTTGATAGGGTTGGATTGCATTTGTAGGTTGCTTTGTTAATATGGACGTTCCATCAACATCAATTCTTCCATTCTGTGAGCACAGGGTGGTTTTCCACTGGTTTGTGTCATCTGTGATCTCTTTCCTCAGCTTTTTTTAGTTCTCCTGTACAGATCTTCCCATCCTGGGCTAGGTCTATTATTAGGTATTTTGTTTTCTTCGCAGCTATTAAAAATGACATTGAGTTCTTGACTTGCCTATCAGCTTGATAGTTATTAGTTTATGCTACTGACTTGTGTAAATAATTATGTAACCTGAGACATTACTGAATTCTTTTGTCATTTCTAGGAGTCTTCCGGAGGCATCTTTGAGAGTTGGAGATGTAAGATCATATCATCAGCAAACAGGCATAAATGAGCTTCTCCTTTAAGATACAGATCATTTATTTCATTCTCTTGCCTGATATCGCTGCGTCAGACTTCCAGTACTGTGCTGAGTAGGAGTGATAGTGGGCATCCCTGTCTTGTTCCCGTTCTTAGGGAGAATGCTTTCAGCGTTTTCCCATTCGGTCTGATATTGGCTGTGGGTTTGCCATATATGACTTTTATTATTTGGGGGTATATTTCTTCTATGATGTGTTCTTTAAGGGTTTTTGTTGTTGTTGTTGTTGTTGTGGGTGCTAGATTTTATCAAATGTTTTTTCTACATCTATTGAGATGATCATAAGGTCTTTGTTTTTACTTCTGTTTACGTGGTGAATCACATTTATTGATTTGCATATGTTGAAGCTTCCCTTTATCCCAGAATGAAACCCACTTGATTGTAGTGTTGGATTCTGTTTGCTAATATTTTTTTGAGGATTTTTGCTTCTATGTTCACGAGGGATGCTGGATTGTAATTTCCTTTTTGTTGTGTTCTTTTCTGGATTTGATATCAGAGTGATACTGACTTCATAGAATGAGTCAGGAAATATTCCCCCCTTCTGGATGCTATGGGTTCTTGCCTCAGCCTTCCAAGTAGCTGGGCCTATAGGCACCCGCCACAATGCCTGACTATTTTTGTTATTGTTGTTGTTGTTGCAGTTGTCATTGTTGTTTAGCTGGCCCGGGCTGAGTTCGAACCCGCCAGCCTCAGTGTATGTGACTGGCACTGTAACCACTGTACTGCTGGCACTGAGCCTTCTTTTTTTTTCTTTTTGTGAGACAGTCTCAGTATGTCACCCTCAGTAGAGTGCTGAGGCATCACAGCTCACAGCAACCTCAAACTCTTGGGCTTAAGTGATTCTCTTGCCTCAGCCTCCCAGGTACCTGTGACTACAGGCATCCGTCACAACACCCCTGGCTATTTTTTGTTGCAGTTGTCATTGTTGTTTAGCTGGCCCAGACTGGGTTCGAACCTACCAGCCTCAGTGTATGTGGCTGGTGCTGTAACCACTGTGCTACAGGCCTGACCTTGTCTGTTTTCTTTGTGTGTTTTGTTTGCAAATTAGTTCATAAGCACTCGTGTTCTGTTGAACCCCTGTAAAATCTTTGTTTGTATATTATGATAACGCTGCACACTAATTCTTGCTTGCAGGTACTGTTTGGCACCAACTTGTTTGAAAACAAACAATCACATAAGATGGTAATCTAGACAATGCAGAGTATAGTAATTTTAACTTTTTTTGTTTAGGTTGATACTGATACCAAAATTAAAATGTTAAAAATTCTCAAGACTTTGTATATCCTAGTAGACTCCAAACTCATCTAAATATAATCCTCTTTTACTGTGGGTATGTTCATTTATAGACACACTTTTTCTTTCATATAAGGAAAAAACCCAGATAATGAAAACTAATTAAGTTCCTTGACTTAGTATGTTAATACAGGTAGTCTCCGAGGTACAAACTTCCAATTCACATACTCCTTACACTTGTGATTGGAGGCTGTTAAGGTAATTTCCAGAGTTACAAACGTCCGACTGATCTCTCACTCACATTCATGAACGGCGGCTATTACAGGTAATGGGTTAATGTACCTGTTCCAACTTACATACAAATTCAACTTAGACCAACCCTGCAGAACCTGTCTTGTTCATAACCCAGGGACTATCTGAATCACTTTTAAACACAAGAGTTATTCTTATTAAACTTAATCTATTGATAGCTTTACTTCATTAGAAATAAGTGTAAACTTAATTACTCAGATCGGTCTGAGTCACTTCTTTGTTGAGTTTTGGAGAGATTTTCCAGCACTGACACCTAAGGTGGTTCTCTCTTGTAGATGCGCTCTGTGAGTGCGTGGGCTTGTCCGCCACATGCCCTGCCCTCTGCACTGCCAGCCTGCACTTCCTTTCTATTCTCCTGACTGAAGAAGCAAAAAGTCATCTCCGGGATAAGGACAAGACGAGTCCCTGTCATAGCCCAACATTGGCTTCACTTCTTGATAAAACTCAGGAAAATCATAAATCTCTGGAACAGCTTAGTAAAGTAATTCTTGAGGTATGTCATTTCTTGTTTTCTTAAAATTTTACTTAGGATTACACAAATGTAAGTTAGAAGATTGTATTTGTTTTCAAACAAGTTAGTGTTTAAATGAATTGACATTCAGTCGTAGTCTTGTTAAAACCTTTTTCAGTTACTTGAGTTTGAAAAATAATATTCATTATGGCTACTTAATAATATAAAAGTGCAAAACTTAACCATCTCCAGTCTCACCTCCCTGATTCCGACCAGTTTCTTTAATGAATATGATGTAAAAATTTAAAATGAAATATTACTAATCTAAATCTAACAGTTTATCAAAACAGTGTTTCATATCATGACCGAAATAGCTATATTTCAGGAATGCAGTTAGATTCCAAAATGTATTGCCATTTAAAAAAATTTATCTACCTCTTTGAAAATACATTCTAGGTGACATTTGATTTCTATAAAGAAGCCATATTTTATCTTTCATGGGGTAGACAAAAGTCATAAAAAAGGTAGAGAATAGTAGAACTGTGTGTTAAAGAATTTGCTTCAGCTTCCCAATAAGCCAGCTGCATTTTACAAAGGCAGAAGGTGGTTCCTGTCTGCCAGTTTGTTCCAGTGCAATAAAAAACTCTGTTCTTTACATTAAGTACCTTTGGAAACAAAGCAAAAAAGTCTTGACCTAGAATACCCTATAACATTTAATATATAGAATAGATTAAGAAGCATATAAAATGAAATAAATTTCACTGAGTTCTCTTTCTTTCTACAGGAAGTTGATGGAAAGATATTTCATGCTCTGTATCCTCTTGATTTGTTCTGTCTCTTTTGGATGCTTGCAGCGTCCAGTAACTGGTCATGTCACTCTAGTTTATTCTTAGCTTTCCTACCTGCCTGCAGGCTTCTCACACTTCCAGCCACGTCCACCTGCTTATGTACAAATGCTCAGCCTGTTTTCCAGTCTGGGATAAGTACTACACAAAAAATGACAGAAATTAAATCCTTTACTCTGACTTTGCTTCAGTATATGTTGAAAAGTATGTGGTTTTAACACAGGCTTGTCCTGGTTATTTCTTTTTTTGTTACTGGTTTTTGTTTTGAGACAGAGTCTCATTTTATTGCCCTCAGGAGAGTGCCGGGGTGTCACAGCAACCTCAGACTCTTGGGCTTAAGCTATTTATTCTCTTGCCTCAGCCTCCCGAGTAGCTGCGACTACAGGTACCCGCC
Source organism: Galagoides demidoff (assembly GCA_963574575.1). Taxonomy (NCBI): domain Eukaryota; kingdom Metazoa; phylum Chordata; class Mammalia; order Primates; family Galagidae; genus Galagoides; species Galagoides demidoff. The sequence continues at coordinate 81,075 of CAUYQV010078155.1, forward strand.
ACATTGCCCAGGTATTTTTAGAGATGGGGTCTCACTCTGGCTCAGGCTGGTCTTGAACTCATGAGTTCAGGCAGTCCATCTGCCTCAGCCTCTCAGAGTGCTAGGATTATGGGAGTGAGGCACTGTACCCGGCCCTTGTTATTGGTTTTTAGCTTTTATATCAGTTTTACCACATACATATTCTACAGATACAAGCAGTTCTAAGTTTCTATAAAAATAGGAGACATCTGCCTTATTTTCTCAAAAGCAACCACTTATCCCTGGTTTAGCTAGTTATTTTATAGTTTCCCTCATAGGCCTCTAAATAACATGCTTATATTCCTTTATCTTGATTATTCAGGTTTGGACATTATTTATTTTGAGACAGAATCATAATTATCTATTTAGTTCCAACTATCAAAAAATGAGACTTTAGTTCTCTTTCTGTACCCTACTCACTTACCTGGCCAAAATGGGTTCCCTTCTAAGTCTTCCAAAACTGGTGTATCACCACCCCTCTTAGTGACCCGGCAGGAGGACGGTGTGGACCTGTGATAACACTGTAGGCGATGACGCCACCTTGCGGAGAATGTTTCTTTTCCTGGGTAGCTTTTGTTTTCCTTAGAGGTAATTATTGTATTATTTTTTTTACTTGCTGACTTTTATATAATCACAAATAGTGATTATATAAACATAGTCTAAATTTTTATAGAATCACTAATAATCTCTGTGCTCTTTGCCAGGATTTAAATGACCTCAGATTATGTTCAGGATCATCAGAACTTTGTATCATTTCCTCTTCCGGGAGCGATCTCTCCCGGTTCCTTCTCACCTGCTCGGTGTCTGTTGTCACCCTGGGTTCTGCATTCCCTTGTTCCTGGGGAACCTTCCCCTCTGTGCTGCCTGCAGTTTCCTGCATCCTGTCCCTGCCGCACCCCCTCCCTGGTCATTCTCTTTTGATGGACACTCTCCTTTTAGTGTGGAGCCTTTTCTCCCAGTACTTCCAGGGAAAAAGCTGGGCATAGGAAGGTTTTTTTGAAGTATAATGTCTGAAAGTCTTTGTTTACCCTGACATCTAACTTAGAATTTGGCTAGTGAGAATTCCGGGTTGGCGATCATTTACTTCAGAATCCAGAAGGCATTGCCCATTCCCTCTAATTCCTAGTGTTACTATAGAAAGTTCTTGAGCTATTATATTGCTGGCTTCTCCCTCCTTGGAACTTCTCAGAATCTTTCCTTTTCCTCTAATCTTCTGAAGTTCTGTCATGAAGAGTGTAGGTGTGCATCTGTGTTGTCTGCGTGAAGTTCTATCATGAAGAGTCTCCGTGTGTGTCTGTATTGCCTGTGTGAAATTCTATCATGAAGAGTCTCGGTGTGCATCTGTATTGTCTGTGTGAAGTTCTGTCATGAAGAGCCTCAGTGTGTGTCTGTGTTGTCTGTGTGAAGTTCTGTCATGAAGAGCCTCAGTGTGCGTCTGTGTTGTCTGTGTGAAGTTCTGTCATGAAGAGTGTAGGTGTGTGTGTTGTCTGTGTGAAGTTCTGTCATGAAGAGTCTCGGTGTGCGTCTGTGTTATCTGTGTGAAGTTCTGTCATGAGGAGTGTAGGTGTGTGTCTGTGTTGTCTAGGTGAAGTTCTGTCATGAACTAAAGTTCATTGTTCTGTTTTTCAACTTTTGTACATGTTTTTCAAAAAATTTTTCATGAAAATGTTTCTCATAAACTCAAGTTTGTAAAGGAAATATACCAAAATGTTAGTATTTTTAAAGTAAGCCATATCCATTTCTATGAGTCAAAAAATTAAGCAATAGTTTCTTTGAAAAATTATGTGATATGACCAAGTACATGTTCACGTAGAAATGATGGAAAGAACCAAGTCACCGAAGATACGAGGATATGTTAGGTGGCCACAGAGAGAGAGGAATGTGTCCCCAAAAGGAGAAAAGAGAAATATGATGACAATTCTCCTGTCCAGCAGTTTTAAAAAGGCCTGTTTTAGTAAATTACATACACACATATATAATATATATCTGACCTGGTGAATTTGAGTGACTGCATAAACTTCCTGTGTGTTCATACTAAATGAAAATTTTTTTCCTCTAAATGATGAATTTTAGAGACTAATTTTTGGCCTTTTTCATATTATAAACTTCTTTTACAGTCTTTTCCACACAGAGAACTCTCAAATATTCATGATTTATCAAATTCCAGCAAAGTTTACTTGCTACGTTTAGTTCAAATGTAGCAGTATGTTTTAAGTAGACAATGTCTTAATTCACAACAGTTTTGCTCCAGATTAAAATTTTCTTCAAGGCAGTTTGATCTGTATTCTTTGCAGTGCTATGAGGGAAAATCCTCCAAAGATACCCTGAAAAAAGTTGCTGCCAATGCGTTGATGTCCCTTCTGGCGGTCAGCAGAGGAGCGCAGAAGCTGGCTTTGGAAGGTGCGCCTCGCGGTGTGTCACTGATTTCATGGCGTAGGGTTGGTCTTTGCTGTCCCTCCATTTTAGTTTTCTTTGGACTCACAATGTAAAGAACTTATAATCTCAGTGTTATAAGAAAAGATTTTCTCATATAAAAATATACTACATGGGTCTCTCTCCCTTCTTCTCTTTCATGAGAGGGACCCACTTTCACCTCTGTGTGAAAGTGCTCTTAGCTTCCTCTCCTGTTCTTAAGCAAAAAAGTAAAGACTCTTTCTCATGAAAAAAAATATATAGAATACATGTGCACTACTTTTAAAATAAAAAGATTACACATGTAGATTATTTTTTGTTTAATGTGTATGGTTCCTACTCTATATGTAAATATTAGAGAAGCTAAAGAAAGTGACAGGTTATTCAGTTTCATGATAATTAAATATTGGTACTGAGAGGCACATACTCTATGAAAAAATAATTATCAATGCAATCAATAATTATCAATTTGTATGATAAAACCAGCAGCATCAGATGATCTTATATTTTCATATAAATTTCTCATTGAGAGTCTTATAATATTTTATCTGGACATCAGGGAACACAGGTCTGAGAATTCAGAGAAAGTAACAGCAACATTAGTTCATTAATTTCAATTGTGATTTGCTACTAAAACAAATTTTGCTTTAAGGTATAAATTAGATTTGGGGAGTATCTTACTAAGATTTGAAAACAAGTGGGCTTCAGCGTTTTAGTTTTCTTACCCCCCCCCCCTTAATGCATTGATCTCTCACTGAAAATATTGGAAGGAAGTGAGCAAGAAACAGAAAACGTTATCTTCTTGAGAATCTGGTTAATAACTATTCTGTGTGGTTTAACGTAAGTGGGAGTGGAGTAGCCTCTGACTGTGGCGGACGTCGTCTTTCAGCCCATCTCGTGGACAGCTGCCTGGAGCAGATGAAGCACAGCCACGCACAGCTGAACCTGGACTCCCTGAGGCCGGGCAGGGCGGCCCTGAAAAAGAAGGTCGGGGACCATTCTAGGATAATTCTGGGAAAAATGGCTGTGTTTAGAGACCATCTCTCCAGTGCCCTTGTACCCACAGAGGAGCACAAGGTTGAAATGAGTCTGTTTTAGAAAAAAAGTGCAATCAGATCAATTAATCTGGTTTCTGTATTAGTGGGTTGTTGGCTTTTTTCTGAATTACTGCCTAAAGGTCCATAAATGGCATTATGTTGTGCATTTTTGTTATAAATGTCTGGAAAGACACACACGTGCGTGACGCCGTATCTGTTGAGCGTTTCCTGTGTGTCAGGCACTATCTGTGCATTTCCTCTGTACTCTTTCATGAGTGCCCGTGGCAGCGTGGCCGCACCACTGATAATTGAGATTTGCCCCACATCTGGGTGATTGCAGTGATAAACAGAGATCAGGAGTTTTTGTTTATCTTATTCCATGACTTCCGAACATCTTCTGCTGGACTCATGTTCAAACTGCATATTCATGTAAATGTGAAACAACAGTTATTATAATGATAGTTAATGACACATGTAACTGTGGTTAGTAAGCTCTGCTACCCACTTGTTCACAAAATGAATATGCATGCGTATGTATAAATGTACACACAGACGTGTTGGTAGGGCTGTTGTGGGAGACACTGTGTAATAAGTAGTTTCTACTGCGTTTAGTAAGAAGCCAAGATAGAGTCTTCTTTAATAATCTCATTGATGCAGGGAATTGATGACATGTTTGACGGGTTTTTTCTCCTTGCCTCTTTTCCTTTCTCTTCGCTAGTCTAAGGCCCTTACTTCATCATTGGGAAAGTCAGCCAACACCTGATATGACTGAAAACCTGTCAGTGCCTGCTGCACTTTATTGAGATGAAACATGAAGGCTATTATATATCCGAGTTCCTCCATGCTTGAGAGAACAGAAATAGCTTTTTTGTGGTGGATGCACTTGTTGAGATTTGGTCATCTTTCAGAGATCGTTAGCTTGTCAGTGCCTTCAAAGTTATGGTGGTCGGGCAGGATTAGAGCACACCCGCATGGCACTGTGACCAGACGCGGCGGGGTTGAGGGAATTGCTATATACATAAAGGGGAGTATTCTGTTACATTCACATTTTTCAACTGTTTTTTGTTTAAACAGGAGGAAGGTTTTATTAAAGAGTTAAACACTGCCATGCAGCTCCTAAGAAACTGTCTTTATCAAAATGAAGAATGCAAAGTAAGTAGAGCTGCTTTTCAAACGTGGATAGCAGTGCTGGTGTTAGGCAGCTTAATTTTTATATGAGATAATGTAGTAGGAAAAATAGAAAACTCTGAATTTTATTTTTTAGACACGCAGTTGATTGGTCCTTAAACTCAATGTTAATTCTCAAAAATGGATGTATCTAGTCCTCCTAGTCAGCAATACTGATTACATTCATTTTATATCAGCATTGGAACTTCATCATTGAAATTTTAACTTCACATACTTCAGCCTCCTTCTGTACTGTTAGGCATTTTAGATGTTTCTTTACTGGGAGGGAATAAAGGTCTTATAAGGTGGATTCTTTCAAAGGGACTTGTCAGAACAACTCTCCAAGGAAGTTAAGTGGAGGCTTCTGTGTTCATAAGGACAGAAGAATGTGTTCCTGCCTCACAGGAGGGGACACTTCCCTGTGGCTGTGCTCACTAGCGGGGGCACCTGCTCCTAGTTCCACTGACTCCCCGTGGCCACCTGTGGAGCCTTCTCTCTGAAAACCAAGATGTTTTGCTTTGTGAGCATTGATGCTGCATTTTAAGCCACCGTGTTGATAAATGTGCAGATTCTCTTTGAACACCTGGATTTGCTTCGTTTATAGTAACATGCCGGTTTTGAAGCCCTAGATTAGTGCTTTAATAGGGAACTAGTGTGGAAAATGAGTAAGGCAAAGATGAACTATAGAAGCTTCCTTTGCTTTTTAATGATTTATCTTTTTTGTTCTTGTGGTAAAACTGGAAAACACATACTACATCTGAAAAATGAACTGTTGAAACATGTATTTCTTAAATTATGTTAAATAATAAGACACATGACTAGCAGTTCACATTACAAAACAAATTGGGAATTAAGTATTTATACATTTTATTAAAATTCCTAATATGTAGACTTATATGAACTGTTTGTCAAAATAGAGATGATTTATGATTACCTTATGCTAAATGTTATCCTGGCGACTAGATGCAATTAGTATTCATCCATGGCGCCTTATTCAGGGAATACTCCACAAATAGGATCTACTTATAAAGATTTCTGAGGTGCTCACCTAGGTACTAGTTATAAACATAGTGCTCAATTTCTATCATATTAAACATTTATAAAAATGTACTCTTTGAATAAATCAAAGCATTTCTCTACTTCTAAGTTTTTTAATAAGAAGTAAAAAAAGATATTACTTTTGAATATAAGTATAATCCTATAGGAACAGCGATTCTGAATTTCTTTTCTGTCCCAGCCTCCCTAAGGTGTGTGGCATGCTCTCATTACTAAGAGCTGGTCACTGTTGAGTAATCACCAGGTCACCCACCATCACTCCACCGTGCTGTGTGCACATGTGTAACACTAAGGGGTTTCTAATAATGGAGCTGCTGCTGTGTGATGACCAGGTCACCCACCATCACTCCACCGTGCTATGTGCACATGTGTAACACTAAGGGGTTTCTAATGGAATGATCATAATACCTTTGAGGTGAATTAATTAAACAATGGACAAGATTAGAGGGATGGGACTACCATGGTCCAGGAAGAGAGGATAAGACATTGACTCTGGTAGATAGAAAGGTGAAGGAGGGAGGGAGTAAATTCCACTATTGAGGAGAAATAAGAGAAATTCGGGATGACTTCCAGACTTGCCTGTAAGCTGCTTACCAACGTCAGGAGTGTGTGACAGAGCAGACTCTGCAGTGAGAGCCCGTGTTCAGTTTGCACACGCTCGTGCCGAGAGTCTTTGCGGCATCCAGGTGAAAAACATTTTGTAGTCAGTAGATCAGTAGATTGTGGGTCTGAGGCCCTGAGGAGAAGTACAGGCTGGGATGTTAAAGTGTTAATGTAGTGGGTTTGTAGCCCAAACTATAGTTGAAATGTCGCAAGTGAGTATGTAATGAAAGCCCAGGTCATCTTTGGAAAAGATGACAGGTTGGAGACAGGCTGGATGGGGTGGCAGTGGGAAATGAAGGGGAAGGAGCCTGCAGCCAGTGCACAGGGCCTGGGGCCTTGGCCATGATGGAGGTGGGAGTCGTCTCAACACAATCCTCTGGGCAGAACATAAATTGAAATGAGCTGAAGCTTAGAGGTGAGATGGGGAAATGACAGCCATGAAGAGCACTCTTTCCACAAGAGTGATCCATAGAGCTGCACTAGTAATTTAGGACATGCGTGGTTACAGGCGTTAGTGTGTTTGCTTCTCCCAACATGTAAACTTCTTGAATGAAATGGAAAAATGAGCAGATTGGGAACTAGTTATTAAAGAAATAGGAAGAAAAGAAGTAATCAGTGGATTTGGGTCCTGAGGAGGCAGGAAGGGCAGGCTGTTGGAGAATGCTGGTTCACGTGCCTGTTGCTCAGTCAGGCGGTGGGAAGCGTGAATGGAGCAAACTACAGATCAACCTCACAGACAGACTGGCAAGAGGGAGTCCCTGTGCAGGACGTCTGCTTTCTCTGTGAAGTAGCGAACAGGGTCATCTGCGGCACACGCTGGGCTGTGTGTCGGCCGACAGGGAGTGGTGACCTGGGAGGACTTTGGGAAGAACAGTGGGAATGACTTAAAATCTTGCGGAGAGCGGTGAATGTTGGGAGTAATCCCCTATCCTGTTCTGCCCTTCGATGCTTCATAAAATTGTATAGGGTGTATTTGTGTGGATGCTCACAAGTCCTCATGGGTCTACCAATTACCTACTAATTTCTCTACCTGGAAAAGATCCCGCTGCACTTACTGTACCTGGCTGTATCTTATAAGTAATATTGTCCCAGTGGTAACTGATCTTTATAATACAGATTATAGGTTACTTATGAGTTTTTTGATTTAACATAATATTTAGACTGAATTTTACTGTAGTCAGATTATGCAAAAACAGTAATTTGCTTATGGTATACACGGAAAGGGAGAGAGGGTTGGGGGATTCAAAGTTGATCAGAATTTACTTAATGAGAAATTTTCATGTGGTAGAGTTTTTTAGTGTTGTGAGATTCCACTTTCCTGCTAAGTGCATGTTACAGAAGCAGTTTTCGGGCTTCTTACCTAACCAGCATATCTTAGTCACTCCGGTGCCGTGGGGGCATCCTGAGACTGATCAGGCTTGGGCTCAAGGCAGCCACACAGTAGGCCAGCGCGCCTGGGGCAAGGTGCTGAGTGTGTCTGTGAGATTCTGATGCCAGCTTGCACTGATCAGAACAAAGATAAATTCAGCTTTTGTCTTGCATTCGTGACAGCTTTTTGGGTTTTGATTTTAATTTTACTTTTTTGTATATTCCAACTAATGCTGTCTTTATTGGCTTCCACCACAGGAAGCGGCTCACGATGCTCACCTCGTTCCTGTCCTGCACGCTCTCTGGCCGTGGCTTTTGATGGATGATTCGCTGATGCAAACTGCCCTGCAGCTACTTTGTGTCTATACTGCAAATTTCCCAAGTGGTAAATAGAATCCAGCATTCCCTTTCAATAATGTACTAAAGTACTAGTTTCATAAATGTCGTTCAGGTGAACTGGAAAAGCTACCATTTTCCAGAGTTTCATTGGTCGGAGGCAAGCAGGTACCCTGGGCACAGATGGGTCAGTGTGTGTGCTGGCAGGGAGGATCACCAGGCAGTGTGAGGAGTGGAGGAGCAGAGACGGAAACCGGCCTGATGCTGGGCCCTGGGAAACTGAGTCCAACAGGAAAATCAAGGGGGTGACAATTATAATGTCAGATAAAGGTTACAACTTGTGTAAATTCTAGGACACTGGAATGATGAAAGTTAGTTCTCAGAGCAGTTGGTCTGGTGACAGGGAGTGTCACGGGATCCTCGGCTGTTCATTAGCTTGGCAGGCGTTTCATTGACGGCTTACTACAGCTATGCGCTCTCGGTTCTGGTGAGAGAGGACGACAAGGCAGGTAGGACCTCCAGAATAGGAGTTTAGATTTTAAGAGTGTAACAGGGTACCACTGGAAGTTTTAGGCTGAGGCATGGTATGCCCTAATTTGTGTCTGAAAAAAGTCGCTCTGGGTGGTGAGTTGAGAATGAGTGGCTGGGGACAGGCCTAGAAGAAGGGAAACAGGTTTGGACACAACATAAGGGCAGCTGGGCTGACATGGTGGCCTGAGAGATGAAGAGAAGGGGACGCATTTTGTATATCCCCAAAGGTAGAGTCCAGAACACTTGCAGACGGGAGGTAGGAAGGAAGGAGGCGTCCGGAGCGAGCCTCACGTGGAGAAATGAGCCTGAGTGTTAGTGCCACCATGGACTAACACGGGGAGGATTGGGGAGAAGCACATTTGGCCTGGGAAAGAAGTAGAAACCAGGAGTTGTGCTTGGTGAAGTTTGAGGTGTCCCTTTTCATGCAAGTGAAAATACTACATTGGAGGTGAATTCAGCAGAGAGGAGAGGTAAGGTGGAAGATTAAAAAGACTAGAGGCTTACCAGTTGTCTATTGAGACATAACACATGATTCACACACTTAGCATCTGTAAACACTCGACGTTTGTGTCACAGTTTCTGTGGGTCAGGAATCCCAGTAGCTCAGCTGGCTGGTGGTGCTGGCTCAGAGTCTCTCCCAGGCTACAATTAAGTTGTTGGCTGGACTGCAGTCATCTGCAGCCATGCCCGGGGTAGGCTGTGGGCAGCCTCAGTTCCTTCCCACGTGGGCCTCTCCACCAGGCTTCCTGACCACAGGGCAGTCAGCTTCCCTGAAAGGAAGCGGCCCAGAGTGGGCAGGCTCGGGGCAGAAGCTGTGGTCTCAGAAGTACCATACCAGCATTTCTGCTTCTCTTGGTCACAAAGACCAAAGTGGTGCTGAGGCAGGGGCCACTGGAGCCGTCCTCGAGGCTGGCCACCTCAGAAGTCATTGTCATAGATTGTATTTAAAGCTGTGGGGCTATTTGAGATTACCCAGAGAGACTGTGCAGATGGAGGAGAAGAGTCCTATGACCAAGTTCTGGCCCACATCGCCATTTGGAGTTAATCAAAAGATGAGAAATCAGCAAAAAAGAGAGAAGGAACAGCTGATGAGAAGGGAGTGTAGAGTTCCAGGAAGCCAGAGAGGGAGTGGTTAGCAGTGCCAACTGCTGCAGAGAATTCTAGTAAAATAAGGACAGAACAGCGACTGCAGGATGTACCTGCACTGGTATTGTTATGGACGGTACTGGAGGTGGACACCTAATAGATTTGTGTTGAGAAGAGGAGCTTTTCCAGAATGTTTTGCTCTAAAGGGGATGGACAAAATGGAGCAATAGCAAGAGACAGATGTGGTGTCAAGGGAGGAGTTCTTGTTTTTAAAGGTGGATTTTTTCAAGGCGAGTGTATTAGCCTACGGGGTTGAAGGACAGTGAGGTACAGCAGAGTGTAGATAAGAGCCTGTCAGTGGTGACAACCAGAGCAAACTGAAAACTGGGGACTAGGGAGCCAGGCCAGGCTGGGAGGAGGGATGTGGGTCCCGGTAGGTCTGTAGGTTGGAGAGGTGAGGAAATTCCCACCCGAACACTTCTGCTTTCTTCAGCATTTGAGAGGAGACCAATTAAGAGTGAGTAAAGACCAGGCTAGACATGATTTGAGGAGAAGGTGTGAGGTGGCTCTGGAGAGGAAGGAAGGCTGGCAGCCTGAATACCAGTCAGACGCATGGGCTCAAGTTCACGGTGTGACTGGACAGCAAGTGTGCGTGCTTCCTTCTGGCAACATTCAGCAGCTCTCCAGTATCAAAGGGTTCGCTGGCACGCAGCAGAGTTAAAGTCCTAGCCCCACCACATGCTGACGATAGTGTATTCTGACACCCTTGGGGCTACCCATTAGTTTAGCCAGCTCAGATTGTCTCCAGCACTGAGACGTGTAAACAGACCTTCAAGCTCAAGAGCCTCGAACTTGCATGAGGTGGATGTGGTGTCGGTACGGGATTGTCCTTGTCATCCTTCTACTTCCATCATTGTCCGTGTCCCTCCCTCTGCCTGGACTGTCTCCTCCCGGGTGTTTCCCAGCTCTGTTCCCCTTCAGCGTGACCCGTGCAGGCTGCCTGTGTGTTGTCCTCCGGTCCCTGCCCTTCCCTGGGTAATTGAGGGTGTAGGGAAGTAAGATGGAAAAAGAATCCATTCTAAATAGTAAGCACAAGCAGTATGTACTTGGATACAAATCTTTCAAAACTGTAATCTGTTACTTCTGTAACAAATTTTAATTTATAATTTGTGTTACTTTTGTACTTAAAATTGATTTTAACGGTAAATGTGGTTAAGTTATTAAATTGAGGAAGAAAGTTTTTTTTTCCCCCTATCTGAGTAAGAAAGTTTTTCCCCCCCTGGTTTGTTTCTACATAAAACTTCATCATTTAATGACAGTTTGGTATAGAAATTAATAGAAACATTGGTATTTAAATGCAGCTATAAAGTTGTGAATATAGGAAATATCACTACTGTATTTTGTTTACTCATCTTTTATGAGTTCATTTTACAGAATGTATTTGTTTCTCACCTATTTGTACTTAGGTCGGCCTCCTTGTAATAATTGACACAAGTTGATTATACCTTAGGTATATCTACGGTGCAGTCTTATAGACTAAACATTAATATGTATTTCTATTTTTTATGATTATCTTTCTCCCTCAATAAATCTCATTTGGTTACTTAATTTACTGGAAAACCAGTGGATGCCACTGCTGGCTCTTGTTGGTTGTGAGCTGTGTGACCCTGAGTACTCATGGCTGTTCTGGCTCTGTGTCTGTATTGACGAAATGTGGAAAGCAGTGTTCTGTCCCTCTTCCCCAGGGTCATTGATAATGTGCTAGAACTTTAAAGCTTGGGTTCTTGGGTGCTCAGACAGAATTGAGAGACACACCACCACAAACACCAAAACAGATAAGGGCAGGCCAGAGTAAACTTCTTGGTTCTCCCTGTTACTAGGACCACAGAGAAAAGCCTTGATTGCCACCCTGTCGGGCTCCCGCCTACTGACCACCCGCCTTCCAAGAGGCAGCCTTTGAGACACACTGGGGGTTTCCTGGCCAGAGTCTCTCAAGAAGATAGGACAACCAGGATGAAATAGAAGAAGACACACTATGTTAAAACCCTCAGGGTTTATGGAAAAACATTTAAAAAACTCTACACCATTAAGACAAGGCTCAGCTGTAGAGGGGTGGGAGAAACAGCTCACCCTTCTTGTACCCCTTACTTCTTATATATTTTATAAGTTACACCTATTTTTAGCTCCTATTGTAGCATTCTTAATTTCTACTTACATCTTAATTACTTCTTGGGGGGGGGGATGGTCAGCACTAGCACCATCTGGCCTCTGGTTCCGCCTGCCTTAGATAAGCTCCTCCCTAGGTTGAAATACCCATTTTTTTCTTGCTCAGCGTTCTGTACTTTGTTCTGTTAATTTTTAACTGTTTTCATCGGGGCTGCTTCCTCCTCTTCAGAGGTCCTCCTTCATCTTCTTCTGTCTGGTCTGTAAAATGAAGACCTAGCTTTCACTTCTAAAATTATGCTCTACATGATTTAGGCCTTTATTTAGATGCTTTTTTGAGGAACTATTAAAAACCCTATTATGTTTATAAAATTATGTTCTACATAATTTAGGCCTTTATTTAGATGCTTTCTTGAGAAACTATTAAAAACCCTATTATGTCTTATTCTTTTTTTAAAAAATAAACCTGTTATTTCAAAATGTTCTATTGAGATAATTCGGCCCTTAGTGAGGACAGTAAATCTGTTAGGTTGAATGTAGACATTAGCATTAGCCTTCATTGCTAATTTGCAGTTGGTAGGTGAATGGCCAAGTCATTTTTGATATGACAGATTGGCGTTGCCACTTTGTGTTTTTAAAAACTGAACAATGAAGCTGAGAAGACATTGTGATGGGCTGTTGTTTTTGAAGGTTGCAGTTCTCTTTGTTGGTCCAGTTCCGGACAGTATTCTGCTCAAGCCTCACACAGAGGAGCCCCCAGCAGCTCTCTGATGCTGTGTATCCTAAAGTTGGCTTCGCAGGTGCCACTTGAAAACACCACGGTTCAGCAGATGGTTTTTATGTTTCTTTCAAACCTGGCCTTGTCTCATGACTGCAAAGGAGTAATTCAGAAGGTAAGTGCTTCATCTCCCCTCATACCATAAAACAGGGACTCAGGAACATAATCCTTCCCGTCAAAGTTTATAGCTCAGTTTTTAGGATTTATTTATTATTATTTCAAGACATTTTATTTTAAAGGGCTGTGAAAGGATTAAGAGGTTCACATTGTTTAAAGCCAGTTAATAAATGATACGTGAAAAAGTGGCAGAAGCCGGATGTGATGATGCTATTTCCTTTTATTTTCTTAGCTTTTGGGTTGAGGGTTTTAGAGAGACAGCTGTCTTGCATTTATTGAGGATATATAAGTCATATATTTGGTCTTTAAGCAGACCACATGGAGTAGTAACAATTTCAGTTCAGTTTACATCAACAAATGTTAAGGGGATTCTGAAATCCCAGCCCCTTTGATCCAGTCAGGCTTTAACTTCCTTATGACATAATAGATAATTTTATGAGGCTCTGGGACTCCACTTCAAAATGTATCACTGGTTTTAACTTTAGGGTACTTTAAAAGGGATGTAATGAATTAAACGAAGTCTAGTGCACTATGCTAGACTTCTGTAGATGTGTATCAACAGAATCTTTAATTGAGAAAATCTCTTAAAATTCTTAGCCTTCAAGTAAAAGAAATAAAAGCACTCAAATTATTACACTAGTAAGTAATAGATAATCTGATCACATTCAAATTTTAAGGGATTTTATGAATTAGGGATTCTGTTTGTACACATGTAAAGATAGAATCTAAATGCACAGTGTACTAGAATTTGTTTAACTCATAACACCCTTTTTATATGCCTTTTAAAGTAACCTAAGTTAAAATCAGTGATAAGAAGTGAAGTTTTGGAACTGGAGTTCCAGAGTATTCATAAAACTGCTTATTATGTCATCAGGCAGTTAAAATCTAATTGACAAAAAGGGACTATAATTTAGCAAACATATATATATATATTTTAAATAGATATTTATTTTTAATAAACAAATATATTTAAGAATATTTGGATGCAAGTGTGATCATTGTCCCTTTGGGCCAAATCATGCGAGTCCTTTTTGTCTGCTCTAATTAGGAAGTGCTGAGGCTGCTCTGCGGCGTTAAGTCATGGGCGCGGCACACAGCTGGGCCTCTGCAGTGTCACCTGTAGGCACAAGACAGTAAAGCAGATGCTGTTATGAAGTCCAGGCTCTAAAATGTGTCTTTTTTTCCCACCATGGTACATTCTGCACATTCTACGTGGGGTAGGAAGTTATCTATAAACATCTTTAGACTAAGAAAAAGAAGGAGTGCCCATAGCATATTTATATTTTAAAGAGCTGATAGGTATTTTATCTCCAGTGTCAATCCTAAATCCAACACAGGTTGAATCTATAAAATCATCAGTTTGGGCTGAGAAGTAGATGTGGGTGACAGCAAATGCTGTTCAGAGTGGGCATGTGAGTTTACAGCTTCTGTTGCTAATATTGCAGTAGCTCATTTCATTCTTACACTGAAGCCTTTTTCATAAGAATATTTATTTTATACATTAAAGCCAACATCTTGGTTTAGGTCCAAGAGAACCCAGCAGACAAGCTAGAGTAGCTAATTAAAGAGAGAAAGATGAATTATTTTGTGCAGTCATAAAAATTAAGTGATTGCATTTTATTTTTAAACTGTACATTGAATTGTGGTTCTGGACTGTCACGGGCTTCTACTTGATGTTATACTTTGTGTGCATTTAGATTGTTCTAGACAATAATTTATTATCTTTTATATAGTTAAGGGTTGGTGTGGTTTTGTAGTAGGGCCTTTATTTGGAGGTTGAAATGTCTCTTACAGTAGAGTACTAGAGCTTTCTTATCTGTACGTTTACTAGAGTGACATACGGCCGTAAGAAATGATCATTTGCAATGATAAGCAACTGGGGTAAAGTGAATAGAAGATGTTTCTATTGATTTAATAAAAACACCACCACCACTTACAGCTGCAATGATTGAAAATATTCTCATTACTAACAGAGTTGCTAACTAGTATTCAGAACTGATTTGGGTTTTATTTCTTTTTCCTCCCCACGGGATAGTTTTTAATGAGTAACAATATCGCCAGAAGGCAGACAAAAAGAGAAAACTCAAGAGTTCTGAGATAATCCCCAAACTGAATTATCAGTCCTAAGTAATTAAGAGTTAACTGTAATATACTCCATCATGGGGAAAGAATTAGGAATTAAAATTTGAGCACTATTTTGATCTTTTTCACTTACACCTGGAAATAATGTGGTTGGAGTATTTAGAAGGTACTGGAAGCAAGGAAAAATGAAAGCTGGGGGAAAGCATACCAGAATACTAGTTAATGGGCCACCACGGGACTAGGAAAATAAGGAAAAAGACTCACGAAGAAAATAACGTTCTCTCTGTTTACCCACAGAGTAACTTCTTACAGAACTTCCTATCTCTCACACTGCCAAAAGGAGGAAATAAACATCTTAGTAATCTGACTATTCTTTGGTTGAAGTTACTGCTGAATATATCATTCGGAGAAGATGGGCAGCAGATGATCCTGAGGCTGGACGGCTGCTTAGACTTGCTGGCAGAGATGAGCAAGTACAAGCACAGGAGCAGCCCGCACATCCCTCTCCTCATCTTTCATAACATCTGCTTCAGTCCTGCCAACAAGCCCAAGATCCTGGCTAACGGTGAGCGTATGCGCGCGCACACACACACACACACACACACACGCACACGCGCACACACACACACACACGCGCACACACACACACGCGCACAAGTAGCTACTCATGCACCGTTCAGACTATGACACGAAATAAGTTTGTAAATAATTAGCCAGGTGCTCATTAAGCACCCACTGTGGGATGCAGGGGCGACAGGAGTGACTCAGGCATGGCCCCAGCCTTCCATGAGCTGTGTGGAGTCCCCTGAGGGTAACGGATCATGGCATTGCAGTGGACGCCCTGGGTGCAGGAGGTGGAAAGGAGGAGCGCCAGTGGGCACAGGCCCGCTCTGCCATTACCTTCTACTCCCCGCTCTGCTTGCTCCTCTTCTAACTCCCCTCTCTGCCTGTGTGTCTTTGAGCCACTGCTACCACATCAGTGCAGCCTCTCCCGAATCACACATTCAAATTGCAACCCGGAATTTTAATGCATTATTCCTCCCTCACACTTTCTTTCCCTGTTTTATTTTTCCCCAAGTGTTATCAGATGCACTGTGTGTTCTCTGCGTTTATCAGTCTGTTCCTAGGCTTCCCACACTAGAACATAAACTGTGATGGTGTCAAGATGATTTTGCCTGTTTTGTTTACATTTGTCTGTAGTACCTAGAATTGTGCTCACGGCTAGTAAGCACTCAACAGATGTTTGATGATTGAGAGAGACCCTGACCAGGAAGGACAGTTCCAGGCCCAAGACTCAGTGGTGAAATTAGCCTTACAGAGACTTCGTTCTAAGTCGTAGGACAGATGGAGGCAAGGATTATTGAGGATTCAGAAAAATTTTGAAGCCAAAAAGAGAATTAGAAAGATCTTTTTCTGCTACCATGTGCGGTCTCCCTGAGAAACATGCCAATTTCATGGTGGCGGTTGGGGGAGAGAGTTTTATAGGGAGACATTGTGCTGTTACGGAAAAAAGAGGTGGGCTACAGACTCCCCCACTCCCAGTCTTGAATGCCAGCTCTATGCTCTCTCCAGCATCGCCTGGGGCCGCTTCTCTGGGCCCAGTGTCTTCATCTGTTCTACCAGCCCACTTCCTGGTTTTGAAAGAGTCAGTTCAGGAGCACAAGCATCTCCATCGCCGTTTCAGGTGCACGCAGGTGTCTCAGGCGGGCTACTGTCTCCTTCCCTCGGTCCTTTCTGTGAGTCCCCAGCGCCGTTTCAGGTGCATGCAGATGTCTCAGGTGGGCTACTGTCTCCTTCCCTCCATCCTTTCCACTTACTCTTTTCTCAGAGGCTTTTTTCCTATGAAACAAAGTTTTCCAAGTGTCTAAGAATGATTCTCTTTACATTTTGCTGTGTATGTAGTTGTGATTCTGTTTTTCTGATAATTATTAAATTTGCTAGAAATGTCATATAGAAAGGCTTTGTAAGTTCAGTCAGCGGGTAGCTCGTTTGTGTTGACTGTGGAGTTGCACTCTGCGCTCCGACACAGGTGTCTCCCTGGCTGGGATCACAGCACTGGTTTTATTTCCACCCTCTTCTGCTGTGTTTGCTGCAGTCCTCACGTTTGTGAAGTGAGGAGACTCGTAAGCCTTTGGTGGGGCAGTGGGGTGGTGTGGGATGCATATGTCACCACTCTTGGTGTGCAGTGGCCACTCAGGCACATCTGCCATTATTTATTCACCTTTCTCAATTTAAATGTTTCCTTTTGGGACTACTTACTGCAATTTTATTATTGAGAAAGTTGGGGAAAAGGACAAGTTGTTAGGGAATTAAAGGAGGAGTCTGGATTTTGCACTTCTGAGTCCCTGTGAATTTATTTTCAGCATTTCCTTGTTGTCAGCAGCGATTTTTCTCCTTCATGAGCACAAAGCAGGTGGACAAACTTTTGGTGAGAAGGAGCTTCCTGACCCCACAGACTTAACTTGATGTCAGTGGGCTTTCAAGGCAGGGGCAGGATAAGAGACAGCAGCAGTGTGTTCCCTGAAGGAACTTTTAAGGGGGTGTCACAGTCTGTGGCTCCCTTTCCACTTGGGGACCTAGAGAGAAAGCCTTAGCAGAGTCAGCTGTAAAACTCCCAGGTAAGGCTGCGTCCTCTGATCAGTAGCACCCAGACATCTGGTTTAGAGAGTCAGGAGGAGACTGTGCCCTGGAGCTTGACCTTGTTTTGTTCCTGACAATGTCAGGCAAAGTCTCCTCTGAAAACAACAAAGTGGGCTGGATAAACTATGACTGGATAAAGTCATCTCAAAATAATCAATGAACTAAAAAGATAACAGGAAACTTCCTGGCCATTTTTGGTTGAAAACTTGTGTCCAGATGAGTAAGAAGTACATAGAAAACTCTGTGGCCCCAACCATGCTTGCCAGTATCGATGCTTGGCTTTTGTTAAGGAGTGTCAAGGGATAAGAGAAGAAAACCAGCCGGCCTGTGTTAAGCTAGACCTCCACAGAACCATCCTTTTAAGAGAAAGATGACTCACAAGTAAATTAGCCCCCCAACCCTCATCCATGTAATTTTATAGTGAAGAAAAATTATGAGAATGGGCACCACAGACTGCTCCCCACAGGACTCTGCACCCAAGACATGAATAGTCTGAGTGGACCATGAACTTGGGTGCTTAGCAGAAGCAAACTGCATCTGATGGATGAAAGACAAGTTCATGGTAGGCCTGAGGGAACCTCCACAGCACTTGTTCAGAAGAATTAACCAGTGCAAAATTAAAGATAACCCAGCGCATGAGGAGAAACATGGCAACATGAAGTAAGAGCCAGCAGAGGGAAAAGAAGACCAGCTTCTCTGTAAATATTGGAGTTATACAAATTTAAAAATAACTTTACACCATATTTGGATATATAAATGACAAGTTTGAAACTGTTTTCAGGGAATGAGAAACTGGCAAGTTCAAAGATTTGAAAAGAATGAAACAGAACTTCTAGAACTGCACTGTGCAATATGATAATTCAGCACATGTAGCTATTTAAATCTAATGTAATTAAAGTCTCGTATTCAAGTTTTCACTCACTTTAGCTACATGGGGCTAGTGGCTGTCTTATGAAGATAGCACAGATATAAACATTCCATATTCCCATTATTGTAGGAAGTTGTATGGGTAACACAATTCTGGAACTTCAGTAGCTAAAATTTAAAACTTACACATGTTTGGCAGCAAATTAGATATAACAGAAGAGAGAATCCAGGAATTAGAATACATATTAGAAAAATGTTACTCGGAATGCAGTGAAGAGCTAAAAAGACAAGAAAGAGTTAAAAGAATGAAAGTGCATAGCAGATACACTGGGACACTCCGACTGCATGTTTAGTGACATGTCAGTGCATAGCAGATACACTGGGACACTCCAACTGCATGTTTAGTGACATGTCAGTGCATAGCAGATACACTGGGACACTCCCACTGTATGTTTAGTGACATGTCAGTGCATAGCAGATACACTGGGACACTCCCACTGCATGTTTAGTGACATGTCAGTGCATAGCAGATACACTGGGACACTCCGACTGCATGTTTAGTGACGTGTCAGTGCACAGCAGATACACTGGGACACTCTAACTGCATGTTTAGTGACATGTCAGTACATAGCAGACGGATATGCTGGGACACTCCGACTGCATGTTTAGTGATGTGTCAGTGCACAGCAGATACACTGGGACACTCCAACTGCATGTTTAGTGACGTGTCAGTGCACAGCAGATACACTGGGACACTCCAACTGCATGTTTAGTGACATGTCCTAGAGGGAGATTGGGAGTGGAAATATTGGAAGAGATAGTGGCT
>CAUYQV010078156.1:0-21887 GCA_963574575.1 Galagoides demidoff
CCATGGCATCACAGCTCATAGCAACCTCCAACTCCTGGGCTCAAGCGAGTCTCCTGCCTCTGCCTCCCAAGTAGCTGGGACCACAGGTGCCTGCCACAACACCCGGCCATTTTTTGGTTGCAGCCATCATTGTTGTTTGGCGGCCCCAGGCTGAGGATTCGAACCCACCACCTTAGGTGTATGTGGCTGGTGCCTTAGCCAATTGAGCCACGGGCGCCGAGCCATAAATATATGTTTGATAAGTCACAGAGTATTATTACCTTTTTTAACCTAAGAAAGATATAATCATTTCAAAAATATCTTGGCCAATTGTGTACATCAGAAAGCTATAAATATTTATTTGATCTTATTATTTTCTTTTCTTTTCTTTTTTTTTTTTTTTTGCAGTTTTTGGCCAGGGCCAGGTTTGAACCTGCCACTTCCAGTATATGGGGCTGGCGCCCTACTCCTTTGAGCACCACCCAAGATCTTACTATTTTCAACTTGGATATGTCATGTGCATAACCAAATACAACAGATATATAATGATTTTACAAAGAATAACTTGTTTAAGTTTTTTTTGGGAATTAAAAAGTAGACTATACCAACACTTTTTGTATGTTATTTAAAGGAGACAAATTCTATAACAATAATTTTTTGATTTCTGAATATGATTAGATGTTAGATAATTGTACTTATTGTGAAATACAAAGCTTGTGAAATTCCACAACTATAGCACTTATTTTCACACCTCAGTTTCCACATTTGTGGAATAGAAATAATCGTATGAATAATATCTACCTATCAGTGTCACTGTGAAAATTATGTGCAATTATATGTGTAAGGGCATTCGTGTAACTCCTGTAAATAGCAAATGCTAATACGGTCTGTTAGATAATGATTTACTCCTTGTTACCTCTTTATAATTGAAAAACTTTATTGTCTCCATATGTCAGACACTATTTTCAACACTAAAGGTAAAGCTCTGAACTAGGACAATTCAGTTAACATTGTAGTGGAGAAGCTGGGGTAGAGGGATTATTAAAGAGATGATCAATATCTTCATATTCAATTTGTATTTATCTCTTTATACCACGACAAAGAGTAATGCCTTACGCGTCATGAAAGTAAATTTTTAGAGGCAGTTACATGGATGTCATGTTGCCTAGAGCAGTAAGAATATTTTTTCCACAGTAAATTTACACATTATTTTTGATCTACACATTTGAGTATTTCAGTAAAAAGATTTATTTAATTTATCTTTGTATTCTTAAATAAAAATTTACATTTTATTTTATTTTATTTCTTTATCAGGTTGCTCATGTGATATTTAACCACCTGTTTTTTTTGTTGTTGTTTTTGTCCACATCCTGGGCCATGTGAGCCAAGGTAGGACAGTGGTGCTGCTAAACCATCCCAGGTCCCTACTGGGAATAGTGCCCCCTGCCAAAGATCACAAATCTCAGGAAGGAAATGATGTCCCAAGGGGCTGTCTCTACTTTTAAATGTGCTGGTTCTGCTTATAGGACTGGTGATTAAAATGTTAAATATTGGTTTGTGGTAATGTGGATGTCACACACGATTTTTGATTGGGAAGAAATGTTTTATCATAAGATTTTCATCTTGGTGAAATTCTTATCTTCCTGTATAGAATAATGTGTCCGTTTAGTTTCTAATATTTTCCCCACAATACTACAAAGAAAAGCCTCTAGAAGGTATTTAAAGGTGAGTAAAATTTCTTTTCCAATTTCCAATTTTATATAAATTTATTCCTATTTATAATTCTAGTTAAAATTGGAGGAATTGTAGACAAGATTAAAGACTTAGTTTCCTTAGGGTGGGAGAGTTAAAAAAAAAAAAAAAAAGAGAGAGCGAGAGAAAAGTCCAATCTAAAGGGAAGGTGGCAGCCAGTGATGGCTTAGGAGAAAAAAATCTGAAAGCGTTGTGGTAGTGATTGAATCAGCTATCAAGATACGTTTGATTTATTATTACATAGCTCAAAGGTATCCAACTCACATAGCCCATAAGAGTGTAAATTCTATCATTAGGGTCAAATAAAACTACATAAAAATATGTGTCAGCTGGAGAAATAGAGTAGAATGCAAATTACCTACTCTAGCTAATTAAATCTATCAAGTTGGAAGGAATAAACAAATCTAAAGTTTATCCTCCTATATTTATAATACTTAGAAGTAAATATGTTGATGAATATTTAACCTTATCTTCTAAAACACTGAATATAGGACAGAGAAAAAAGATAATTTGAATTTCAGGTTTTGCTTGCATGCAAATTTTATCAGAATCTGGGAAAAGGATTGGAACAATCCACTGTCAAAATGTTACAAGAATCACATACGATTTTGTAAAATGGAAAAATGCAAAATGTAATTTTAACTACATGAACCATGGATTGCATGGGTATGAGTATGACCTACTTAATTTTTCTGGGAAGCTATGATTCGAAGCCATGTTAATACTGTCATTAAAGAAACACTCATGACCCCACTGTCTCTTTTATATCTGGGCATTACAGAATTGAAAAACGTGGCCTCTACCTTAAACACAAAGAACCCAGTTGTGTGAATTCCTGAAGCAATCCTTATAAAGACCCTCTTTGTTCACATATTGACTCCTTTTTCTCAGACTTTATCCTGTGTAATTGCTTGGTAAAACATAAACATCATTTAAAGATAACTTGTAACACTTTTTTTCTGAACAGTGCACAAACCTTAAACCAGGCTGACTGGTCAACGATAAGGCTGTGTGTGGTGGCCACTCCTGTAATCCTAGCACTTTGGGAGGCCGAGGCCAGTGGATTGCTTGAGCTCAGGAGTTCGAGATCAGCTGGAGAAAAAGCAGGACCCCATCTCTGCTAAAAATAAAAAACTAGCTGGCATGTGGCAAACAACTGAGTCCCATCTACTTGGGAGCCGGAGACAAGGGGATTGCACTAAGCCCAAGAGTTTGAGGTTGCTGTGAGCTGTGACAGCACAGTACCCTACCCAAGACACAAGGTGAGACGCTGTCTCAAAAAGAAAAAAAAAGAAAAAGATAATATTAAGTGAGTCTGTAATGCTGTCTACCACTCATTCCATTATTTACTCATTCCATCACCCACACTTGTGGGTAATTAGTACATATTTCTACCCTTCACAAACTGCCAATAAGAGAACAAAACGTGGCCTGGTGGTGGTCTTGGCAATCCTGGGGATCATTGCAGGACTTGAGACTGAAACTGGGAATCTCTTAATTTCAATCTTTTCAGTTCTTGCTAGAAATTAGTCAATTAGTCACAGACCTGGCAGGACCAATTAATACCTTTCAGGAATAAGTCAATCCTTACCAGGGGTTGTGATACAAAACAGAAGACTTGTGGATCTTCCTAGAGCCAGCCAAGGCACGTGTGCCTTCTTGGGTGAAGATTGTTGTTTTTTATTCAATCCATCTAACTAATTTCCAAAAATGGTGACTGTACTTCTATTACTCACTCCTGGACATGGTCTGTTTAATTTCTTTTCTTTTTTTTTTTTTTTTTTTTTAAGCAGTTTTTGGCCAGGGCTGGGTTTGAACCCATCACCTCCAGCATATGGGGCCAGCGTCCTACTTCTTTGAGCCACAG
The DNA here is from genome assembly GCA_963574575.1 of Galagoides demidoff. Lineage (NCBI taxonomy): Eukaryota > Metazoa > Chordata > Mammalia > Primates > Galagidae > Galagoides > Galagoides demidoff. Next base: position 3,599 of record CAUYQV010078156.1, read on the forward strand.
GCGCTGCTGCTTTTTTTTTCTTAGCAGAGCTTGGTAATCTTCAGCAGAGAGATGCCATGCTGGCGTTCTGCAGGGAGAAGAGAGAGTCAGAGTAAGCCTATTGTGATAGAATGCTCATGGTTTGTTTAATTTCTTAATCAAGTTTTTGTCCTGCATGTTGCCACAGTTCCATGAGAAGATCATGCTGATTAAGGGGTTCCTGATGGTACCAGACAGTGCCCCAGAAGTACAAACTTCCAGGAGTTGGCCAGGCCAGAGAGCCCACAGCTTCCACCTGTGACCCTTCCTCAGCAGGGAACATGGGAAACTGCCAGGCCTCTATCACCTCTATTAAGCTCTAAGCAGTTACGGAGATTTTCAGGTTCCATGTATTTCCGGGAGAAATAATACATGGGTACCAGGAAGCAGGGGAAACAGGTGCGCTGCGAGGCGGAGGAGACTCAGTACAAATACTGTTGCTGGCTAATTAGAGGAAACCCTACAAACCCTACAAACCCAGGAGACAGGCCACCCACAGACGTAAACACCTTGGTATGTGCACAGATGAGCTGACCGGCAACCTTCAGTTGTCACCAGTGAGTCTTTCTCCCTGTCATCCAAACCAATCAACAGAGAAGCACATGAGATATCAACAATTCCACTATTTTTTATAGAAAACTCAGCAGTCCGGGAAAACAGCAAGGATGTCGCCTCAAAGGGCTTTTCTGCTGTCTGTTTGTGTTTGTTATGTTTATACCCTTACAACAAAAGCATACATCAGCAATGTTATTCATCAGCTCAGCATAACACTGAATAGATCACCCTCTCTATAGATAATAAGCTTGTTGTCAAAGTGGTTGTATCTTCATAGTATTTTTACTTGGACTAAATTTATAGTTAGTTAACACTTCCCTGAGTGTGTGGAGTGATGGTACCATGGAGTCCAGTCTCCCAGCTGATCTGTGACAGCAGGCCTCGGAAGTGAATAAGCAGTCTCTGGTGTTGGCACACAGACTCATCCGGCTTAGCCAGGGCCTGTCTAGCAGTGCCCTGCAGCCAACAGTTATTTAGGGTAGCAGTGGCTGCCGTCTCAGCCACCCATCCTCATAAGCCTGGTAAAAATCACATCCACCTGCATCATGACAGTTTAGAAATGTCATGACAACCGTAAGAAGTGGCACAAAAGGGGGAGATGGCCCCAGGGTCCAAGAATTTTCCACTTCTTCCCAAGGAAAAAAATATGAATATTCGGCCCACCATTTAGCATACCAGAAGATGTAGACATAAAAGTGGAAATGTGTTTAAAAAACCCTAGGTCTTCTCCACTCTCAGAGACAGACCCATTCCCATTGCGAAACCCCCTGAGCTCTAACAGATCTTGCTGCTTGGCTTGCTTATCCCGTCTGGCTCGCTCCTTCATTCCATTGACTCAGTCTGAGTAACCATTGTCCAGGACTGGGAACTAGGAAGCAGAAAAAATGAACATAAACCTTCCTTTGCCTTCTTCTATTCTTTATCTATACTCCTGAGATTTTAGGTACCTTTCTCTCAAGCAAGTAAGGAGATCCTTATACAACAGAGAAGGTAAACTGTTTGCAGGAGTCGAATAGTAACAGGAATCTGCGACCCTTGATTAGTGCTCTTGGAAGAAACTCTTGAGCAGGATGAAGACGTGTAGCTGCAATTATGCGATGAGTTGTTTGACCAGAAATCTAACAATAGCATAAATATTTCATCAAATGCCAAAGTGGAGTGTGATTACAAGGAAGAAACAGTGTCATCTTCAGCTCAGGGAGTTTCATTAAGGGAAGATAATGAAAGAGGTCCAACTAGGATTTAAATTTTGGACAGGTATTAAATAAACCATGAATTGACCAAAAAAAAAAAAAAAACCCTTTAATTTCTGGAAAAAAATAATATTCGAATTGCTTGAAATTCTCTATCATTGATCAATATTAAACTATAGTCACTCAGTGGGCTGGAGGATAGAGTTATACATTATAGCAAAATACAGACAGTTGATACTCCTTGAAAACTTAAGTATATAGATAAGAAATGTTACATAGGTTACAACCAAGAGAGCTTTTTACAGCAAACATGTCTGGTAACTCTTCTCTACAGATAAAATTTTCCCTTAGTTGATAAAGTGCAACATATTTCTTCAAAGAAAAAAAAAACTATAATGTTCAAAGAGAATAGAACATATTTTGAACATGCTTTCTTACATTTCTATATTCAAAATGCATCATTGTACATTATAAAATAGATTTGCAGTGAAGCATTTCAGTGAACTATCTGCAGCTTAATAAGAATCATATGTTTCATACTCATGATTTGAGGAAATAACATTTGGCCACATCTGTAGTTTGAACTTTGGAAGATTTATGAAAAAAATAATACTTTAACATGTTAATTTATTTAATTAACAAACTTGATAGCTTTCATTAAATAAATAATTATATTTGATATTAAATTAATAATTTGATTTTATAGTGAGAATATACAAGCTATGTCAGTGACACATATACTAGATTATATTCACATCTTTGAAAGATTCATACGTCTGTGATAATGGCAATCTCTAGACAGCAAAAGCCCATTTATAACTTCATGCAGAAATATTGCAAAATGGACTGCAATTTTAATACCCTGACAAATAACATTAAAAATAGTAAGTATTGAAATTAAATCACAACCTAATTTGGTGTTTTCACTTGGATATTGCCCGTTGTTTTTGCATTTCTTTATATACACTTCATCTGGGAATGTTGATCAATATGATTCAAAATGGTTATATCGCTTGAAAATGTACATTTTCATACAACATTCACAGAGAAAACAATGTTCAAAAGCTTTTCCTTTTTCCCCTGGATTAAATACCAAAATACGCTGATAGCTATCTGTTGTTTGATTAGAATATTAGCTACATGTTTTGATATTAAGATTTTATAAAACAAGTATTCCACAAGAAATTAACAAAAGTTTTTACATATAAGGTAAATATGTGACTCATGTTTAGCGAAAAACCAGGAGAATTTATTCAACAATAAGTATGGACTATCAGGCATTCTTAATAGAAACCGATTTCTATATATGATCATACACAATAGTGCCCGGAGCCCATATTTACACATTTAAGGCAAACCATGTACCTAAAAGCAAATGTACATATTGAGCTTCTGCTCATGAAAAGCAACTTTGAAATATTTTTTACTGCTGTGTCACAGATGGGTTTATTTATATATTTAAAAAAGGCATTTCTTAGCTTTTGAGAAATAAACTAGCTTATGCAGATGTTGTGATGATACACCAGCACCTCTGGACAACAAATCGAAGATTCAGGAACAGTAAATTAGTATTTACATGTAAAAGTAATTACATCAATTGATTTAAATGACAGAAGTATCATCTGTCTTAGCTTTTCTTTAAGTATTAACTCAAAATCACTTCTCTTATGTGCCAGAATAAATAAGCAAACTACCATTAATGTCTCAAAAGTATGCTTTTACGACTATTTAAAATTTTTAATTCCTACAAGACCAAATGGTTAAGTTACAAATTATTTCATCTGTGAAGCCTAAACTGAAAATATGAAATGAGAAATTATAAGAGAAATGAAACAAAGTGGTATAATGGACACTAAGAAGGGGGAGGGTGGATGGGGGTTAAGACATCAAAATCACCAGGGAGTAGGATGTGCCGTATTTGGGTGACTGGTACACTAAGAGCCTTGCTTGACCACTGTACAATCCATCCATGTAACAAAAACCACGTGTACCCACTAAATCTATCAAATTAAAAAGAGACAAATGAAGAATAATGAGATTATTGGCTTAATCTTTCACAGCATATAAATGATACTTTTATCAATCAACTGAATAACATTCTTTCTATATATATGAATAAATTAGTAGCAGGATACTATCTACTATAGTATACCTACTGTATATATGGTAGTCTACATTTTAACAATATAGAAAAATGAATATAATGATTCTTACACGTGCATAGCCATTTACTAAACATGTACAAATCTGATATGTTTGTTATAGAGTAGTATTTATCATATTTGTGTGCCGCACATGTCCAAAGCTTTGTACATCTAACACATTGAGGATTAAATTAAGTTAATATTCAAAACAATCCAAGGTAGTAAGCACTCTTTTTATCCAATTTTACGATTTTAGAAACTTGGGAGGCTATTGCTAAATGCAAGCTGATTCTGAGTTTGTTGGAATAACGTTCGTGTGGTCACGTTTCTGTGCACAGGTGTAAGTGACAGGAACTTCACGTATTCAGCAGCAAGCCCTTCCTACCCAGCTGCATACAGACCACATCTTTTAATTGACAGCTTTTGGTTACAATGATCACAGAAGTGCTATTTGTAACTAAGATTGCCACCTGTAAATTGCTGGTTGGGGCTCTGTTTTCTTTTTTCTTTTCCATTTCTAGAAAAAGATAACAAGTTGCTCAAAATTATTATACTTTTTGTCTGTTTCTAAATTAAATCCCTATGTTCCTATTCCCCAGAAATCCATCTTCCACTTGCACGCTGTTATCATGCTCCTATTGTTTTGCGATAATCAAAATTTGTTGTTGTATCCTTCTGGCAACAACTGCGGTATGAGTAAACTCTCTAATTTCTTTGTGTGCTGAAATTGATGATTACAGAATTTAATGAAGGGTTCATATCACGGGAAGTGTTATGACATTGACAAAAGGCCTCAAAAAATCAGATGCCCCATTAGCATAGCTAGTGATTATTTGTCAGTTTCTACCTGATTGTCTTGGAATAATCCTGCTGTTTTACTCCTTTAGAAAAAATTTATACTTTCATGGATATAATTATTTCCATCACATAGCAAAAGGATTATTCTACTTGGAAATTTCATTTTTTTAAAAAGTAGCAGGGATGTTAAATATTACCCAATGCTTACTATTGACATGATAGAATATTCTGAATTTATTGTACTGTTGCACTGTATAATGGCAATAATTGATTAAATGTGGTACTATTTTTGACTTTCAAGAATGCCCAAAATAACAAATTTTGAAAATTATTTGCTTAGTCAAAATGAATGCACCATAGCTATATAAAAGGAAGCTGCGATAACATTTTAGGTCCTTTGTGGATTATATTTATAACACGTCTGTAAATCCGAATCTGTTCTCATGTTTTCAAAAAGTTTCCCTGCACATGTATGACAAAATGGTTGTCTTTTAAGCATTATGGTATCATTAACTGAAAGAACCATCTTAGTCATATTAGTTTTATTTTCAATGTTATTATCTGTCCATAGTGACAAGTTTTTAAATTCACCTGTTCAAACAAGAAGAATTTGTTTTTAGTGAACCTACATTGAAATTCGAGCTTTGAAAGTCGCTAGAAGACTAATCCCAGTGGACATCATTTTAAAGGTGATGCCACATTGTGAAGTCCAAGCCACGTTCTGAAGACCGGCGTCAACTCATCCCGAGCTCAATGAGTGATACAACTTTAGAGCAAAACATTTCTAAATGCTTTATAAAAATATCAGAATACTTTGGTCAAAAGGGTGCCACACCTGTTCCGCACACAGTCCCTCGTTTAAGGAAGCAGTGCGTTCATTTTCTGTGTATACATGTTGATGGTATCTGAGACCCATTTCATCATTTGGCAAAATCATTTTTTTGGCATAATTTAGCTGAACCTCAGAATCAGAAATGCGAGAAGGGATATGAATCTTTTTCTTGTTTTCCTTTTTCCTTTTCTATTTCTGTCATCACCCCCGTACCCCTCCTTGACCCCAAAGTAAACTGTTCTATGATTCCCAGCTATTGTTTGCAGTGATTGGTGCTGGTGCAGGCAATCTGTCCCCATTTGGGGAGATTAGAACCCTTCACCAGAATTTTTTTCAGTATTACATTGCTTATATAAGTTTAAAATTACTATGAATCATCTTCCAGTGATATAGTATCTGGGTGCTATGATTTTATTGGTGGTGGTGGTGTTGGTGGTGGTTTTTGTTTTGTTTTTTTTTTTTTTAGAGTCGATCTCACTCTGTTGCTTGGAGGAGGAGAGTGCTGTGGTATCATGACTCACAGCAATCTCAAACTCCTGGGCTCAAACAACTCTCTTACTTCAGTCTCTTGAGTAGATGGGACTACAGGTTCTTGCCATGATGCCCAGCTAGTTTTTCTGTTTTTGGTAAAGATGAGTTTCATTCTTGCTCAGGCCGGTCTCTAAATCCTGAGCTCAGGCCCGTCTTGACCTCCCAGAGTGCTAGGGTTACAGGTGTGAGCCACAGCATCAGCCTGGGCACTATGTTTTTAAGAGCTCCCCAATCTGTGCTTACTGGTACCAGTGGAACCTCTCTGTTTCCAATCAGGTGTTCTTCCTTGCACTATGTATTGTATTAATGCTACAATTTGGAATTTGAACAATTTATACTATTTAACATTTATTGCAGCTAAATATTCTAACAAGTCTTAAATTATCACACTGTAACTCATATATAAAATAGAAACCACTCTGATTTAAACTAAGAGTAACACCAAAGGATATGATGAATGCCTTTTCAAATAGCCACAATATCGGAATATAAAAATTTATTACAATAATAGAAATAATCTTTACAGATAAATCTCAGTGGTAGCTCCCATTCATGTTTTTTTATAGGTCTCTGATGTTTGTCATTTCTATAAAAATATACAGTGCTAAAAGAATAACTACAGTGGTTTATTTAGGACTTGTAGTTATTTTTTTCAAGGTTATCTAGTATGAAAGAACTTCAATCATGTAGACATAGCTCTAGCTATAAGTAGAAAATACAACTTAAGAATATGCTATTCATTCAGAACATTTCCAAAAATTCTGTGGATTTATGGAGATTTAGTATATAAATATATACAGTCTTATAATGATTTCATAGTATATTTTAGTAAGTCAAACAGAAATTTTCATATGCAAAAAGTGACTACTGCATTTGGTGATGGCAAGATTCAGTATTTCTGAAGCTCTGTATATAAAAAGTATCAAAATATCTGTTTCAAGTATCTCACTGGCACTAACAATGCATACTTTAAATGGAATACTTTATGATGAAATCTTGCTATCAATACTAAGTATTCATAATTCAAAATGCTGCAGTGCCTTGCCCTACACATAACTTACCTGTGTGGCACCTGCAGAGAGGCTGCTGATGAATATAAGCTCTAGAACATTGGTCCATTCATTTATGCAACACAAGTTTATTGCAGATATTATAATAAATTAAATAATAACTATACTTCATAGAGCCTATAGGGCAGTAAATGAGAAAAGACAAAAATCTAGAAAAATATGCAAATCTATAGAACAATGTGAAAGGTTCTGTGGAGAAAAATAAAGCCAGAGATGTTATATCAAATGTGAGGTAGGAGTTAGACACCTCCCTGAGGAGGGAGCACTCCTATAAAGATCTCGGGGGTCTGAGGGGAAAGCGCTGTGGATGTCCAAGGGAAGAAACTCTCATAAAAAAGAGATACCTGGGCAAAAATGTTCATGAGGCTTAACGATACATTACCTACCTGTGTAAGAAAGTAAATGTGGCAATAGAAAAGTGAGAGAGAAAGAAAATAGTAGCCTTAAGATGCTGGACGGAACAGGATGCTCCAGACTTACAGCCCACTGTATCACCGAAGGGCAGTTCTGAGTAAGGTGGGAATATCGAGGGAGTCTTAGATAAGAAATGATAGCATCTGGGCACAGGAAGACGGAATGGGTTGCAGGGAATTAGACAAGTGATGAAAATATTTTGAGTAGAACCCATAAAATTTTCTGACAGATCCTGTCCTTTTTAAGAGTTTTGTCAGTGACAACTCAGAAGTGACTCAGAACAAATGGACGCATGAAGTTGCCATTTACCTCAAGACAAACAGGAAGTGTTCATGAGTAAAGAGAGAGGTTGGGAAGGTGAGTGATACAAACTTGGGTATCTTCTTATTCACAAGCCTTATTTTCAATCAATAATGATAATTCATCGAAGCTTTGGAAACTGTATAATTAATTGGTGTTTCATTCACTAAATAATTAGATAAACTGAAGAAATTCCAAATTATTGTTACCAAAATGCAACCAAATTTAAAGGAATAACTTTCAAGAGGATTTCAACACTATTTTAATATAAAAAATAGGATTTCAATACTATTTTAATATAAAAAATAGTTTTTTTTAAGGTGTGAATTTTACATAATCCATAACCAAGAATTTTCCCACTGATTCACCCATCAGATAACTTGGGTTCATGGCCTATTGACAGAACCACTGCCTGGGACACAAACTCACTGGCAGAAATAAACAGTGTAAACTAATTCTCAATGACTGCTTACTACAAGAAAAATTTAGCTAAGAATAGATGGAGGCCAGTTTGCTACCAGAGATATGTAGAAAAATCAGTAAGTGGGCTTACTTATGTAGGAAGAGAGAGAAATCAGTTTCTACGTGAATGCGACAATTGTTAATATATTTTAGGAAAACAGTAAGGAGTATATTTACTGATAAATTGATAAAAGTCAGAAAAATCAATTTCATTAAGTTTTCGTTTGAAACTCTCCATTACTAATAATTGCTCTTGATTTTTCAAATGTAAAGAACACAATTTGAAAGGTTGGTTGACATGCCACATTTGCATAATGCTTAAGGAATAAAAGTTGTGAAGCATGGGCTCCCAATTTATTCTGCTTTCCAGTAGAACACAGTTTCACCCTTTGCCATATTATAATGTGATATAATATGTTATAATATTTTATTGGCATTTCTACCAAATATTGGAGGAATGATATAGGTCAGAGCAGCGCCAGCAAACTTTGGGCCCTGTGGCAAATCGGTCCCTTCCTGCTTTCGTAAATTAAAGACCAGAAGCATGCCCTTTCATTTACTGTTGTCTACAGCTGCTTTCATGCATTGAACACTAGAACTGCGCAGTTGCAACAGTGACAATATGACTCCGAAATTTTGAGAATTTAGTGTCTGACCCTTTACAGGAAAAGTTTGCCTGGCCCTGTTTTAGAGTGGAAGGTGTTTGTTTAATTTTTAATTAGTTGCAGACCAATAATTTTCTAAATTATAGAAATAATTAAATGTATTATTTGAAAAAACATGCATTTAAATGATACATCAACATCACATAGCTATTCAGTTTATAAATTTTAATACTCATTTTTATCTACTTGTAACATGAGCCAAACAATTCTTGGATCACTGAATCCACCTACAGTAGCACTGCTGTGGTCAAAAACCCTTCACTCTGAAGAAAATCGCCAGGGTTTGCATTCCGGTCCTTCAATCTATCATGGTTTGTTTTGCCAAAGTACTTGTGTCTTTGTTGCTCATAATTTCCATCTGACAAATGGCTATCGTAATAATAGTGGAATAACAGCCCTCACCTCCTAGGGTTTTGACAGGGATCAAATTACTTAAAATACAAAGCACTGAAAACATGCCCAGCATATACTTAAGCATCAAACTGTGTGCTGTTATTATGACTTTTTAATATATGAACTATTCTTAGACTCAAACTAAAACTGAACTATTTATGACTTAAATGTTAATGATGGTTTATTTAATGCCCAAAATATATGGATCACTGGCTATGAATATACAGCTTTCATAAGGAACCTAATTGAAAATAATTATTTGACTCTTTTGTAACCATTACAACACTTTGAAAGGACTATGAATAGAAACCTATTTAAAAGTGTCCGTTACAAAAAAAATGAAGGACATTTTTCAAGCAAGGTTGAAGTGTTCTTGAGCAAAATCTGCTAGCGAGGCACTACACTAACTTTTTTGCTCAATATACAGTCCTGTTATTGCAGCCATTTTCTTTTGAACTCTCATTTACAATCTACCACAAAATATTACACCCTTTGTTTATAATTGAGCATCAGTTTACAGTACCCAGAGGCAATGATACAGGTCACTTGTTCTCAACCTCATCTCCCTTTCTTTCAGAATTGTTTATTTCATCTTTCTCAATCCCTACTCTATAAAGAACTTGGAAGCTCATCACAAAGAACAAATAATAATGCCCGAATATGAACGAATTAATATGTTTGCATTCAAAACTATGAAAATATAGAACCACACAAAAGATTTATTAGAAACATGCAATAAACTTGAACCAAAATCTGATTAATGCAGTGAAGAAAATAGCATAAAATAATTAACATGTTCTGTGGCAGGAAAAGTCTACATACCTGCTAAATATAAATTAATTTTCTATCCTAAACCTCTTGTATCTGTTGTAGTTAATAATTTCACTAGTGAATATTTACAATTTATCTACCAAATATTTTGTATCCAAAAATATTTTCGATCCCCAAAATATATTTAAATTATCTTAAGTGAAAGAGAGAAAATAATAAGAATAGGTAGTCTTAGTTGAAAAATCTAAATGCAAATAAATATAAAAATCTACTTAATGTACTAATTATGGATTAAACATACATTAAGGAAATCAGATAGCATTTCATAGCCTTTGGAGTCCCAGAACTTTATTCTAATCCTGTCAATATAAAGAGTAGAGGAAGCCATGGAGAATGGACCCTCATACAGATACAGACACTGAAGGCATAAATTTACCTGCAAACATTTCGAAAAGCAAATTTTCAGTGTCTAGAAACTCTGAAATAGAACAGCTGAGTCGAGCAAAGCGAGCTGTCAACTTCATTCTCATCCCAGAGCAGTGCCCTTTGCATGGACAGCCACAGTGCAGAACTGGGCAGCGGACAGCACCTATAACAGGACACAGCAGCCCCTTTGTGAATCTACAGCGCTGCAGTTTCAGGTGCAGGTATATTCTCTATGTAGAACAAAAGTCTCTGAGATACGTGCTTTTATAGTTATGGATTAGAGAAAATTGGGAAGCAACTTAAATATCATTAAAATAGGGAGATATGTATTTGTGCAGGATGCATTTAGTTAATAGAATAAATTAATAAAATTTAAAATTATATTAATGTTCTTTAGAATTATTAATATATGTAATAATTTTTCAAAGCATAAAGGAATCAACTTTTATTTATTTATTCTTTTTCTTTTGAGACAGAGTCTCAATTTTTCACCCTAAGTAGAGTACCGTGGCATCGCAGCTCACAGCAACCTCCAAATCCAGGGCTCGCCTCGGGAGGCTTAGGTTATTCTCTTGCCTCAGCCTCCCAAGTAGCTGGGACTACAGGTGCCCACCACAATGCCCGGCTATTTATTTGTTGCAGTTTGGCCAGGGCCAGGTTTAAAGCTGCCACCCTCAATATATGGGGCCGGCACCCTACCCACTGAGCCACAGGCATCACCCAAAAATCAACTTTTAAATAATGGTTACCTCCAGTCAGGATGGTGAAGGGGTACAGCTCCCCATACCTAGGCATGGTAGTTTATTCTCAAGGGCTCCCTGAGGGATGTGACTCTAAACATATTCTCAGAATAAGAAGCTTAGAGTCATATTCCTCAGGGAGCACTTGAGAAAAGCCCTCAGGATGGCAAGGAAGGAAATATATCAGGGTTTCTGCGATGTGCTGTTCCTCACTGATAACTTTAATATCTTATTTTTTTAGTTAACCATAAAAAATAAATTAGACCTTTGATAAATCTCTTTGGAGATAATAATGATTTTCATTTTAAAATTCACTTCATTATATTTTTTCTACTTTTGCTTGTTTAATATATTTTATTTTAAAAAGGAAGAAAAGAACTGTTATTTCAATGAAGACCTAGTATTTGGTTTATTTTAAAACCTGAAAGATAAAAGAATGTTTTATATTTCCTGATATTTATTTTATTTTGTACGTAAAGCTTTGTTGCCTAATTTATCAAGACAATATTTTATTCAGCTAAAATTCTTTTCTCTTAATATTTTTATTTTTTAATGCTTTATGTATATAGCATATGGAGAGTGGGAAATTACAGGCCATTAAATATCTAATACAAAATTAATCTTCACATAATAAGATGATTGGTTAGCTGTCCATCAAATTTAATTGAATTCAATTTAGACCATCATTAAAATAATAGCTGAGTAATACACACACAAACTCAAATAACAAATATTTATTAACACAAATTATAACAGTAAATTTTGCTAGGGGAAAATATCTTGAACATAGGATACCAAGATTCCCTACTGTCGTGACCCGTCGGGCTCCTATGGCCCTAGTCTTGGTTAGCGCAGGAAGGAACCAGGCGAGAGGCAGATTAGAAGTGCAAGCTTCTGGAAGGTGGGCTAGTCCTTACTTTCTGGGTAGCCCTGAGCAACCTCCGCACCAGCCTTTTATTGAAACAGAATGATACAGGTGAGGGGAGTAATTAACAATGACTACATGCTGAGGACACGGGGCTCCTTCTCCATAAGGAGCACCTGTGGACAAGTCGACTGAGCGTCCACCCCTCAGCTGTAACTCATCTTGCTTAGAGGTCATTTGTCTCTTGGCATCCTCTACACCCTACATCAGTTTTTGACAGATAACAAACAAAACACAAAATTAATTTCTCAAACGATACTCATCTATTATCCCTCACCTATCTATAGATCATGTAGGCACGGTGCAGGTTTAGTTCACCCCTGATGATTGTTGTCGTATTAGGCATTTTTCTGTGCTTTGCTGATAGTCAAGTTGGGAGCTTCCTGCCTATGTCTTGTGTAATTACTGTCACTATCAGTTGGGCTGATGAGGTTGGTTGGACCCTTTGTCACTGCTTCTCCAGCAGAAAAGCCTAGATGTTCATGATCAGGCACTAAAAATAAGTAAGCAAGAATGTGAGCACTGATGGGAAAGTCCTTTTAGTGTTTCTACTCACATTATAATTGCTACTATCCCACCAGCCAAAGAAAGAAAACCAAGCTCTGATTCCACAGTAAAGGGGAAAAGACTACTTCATGATAGAGAAAGATGACCAAGTTAAGGCCATGGACGCATTTATTTCACCACATTAACAAACTGAGACAAGAACACTGGTTCTTAATTAATCAAATATTTAATAAAGCTTATGTTTTGCTGGGAAATAAACCAATGAGGGGACTGAGTATTGAACCACTGGGTACATATCCTGCCATAATAGCTTATATTTCAGCGTAGGAGGCAGAATATTAACATATAAGCATGTAGATGTGTAGTATCTTGTGAAGTGAGAAACACCATGAAAGAAATGTTAGAATAATAGAAAAAGGAATTTAAATACGCTAGCATGTAATTGCACAAAATTACACTCGACGTGATTGGGTAGCCCCCCGCATTGTCATCTGGGCAAAGAACTATCCTGAAATAACTTTCTCTTTATTTTCAAAGAGCAAGATCATCTTGGAAGAAATGGAGTATGGGAGTGGTAGAAAATTAAATGCATTGAGATACTTATTACAAGAATTTTGGCTTTTGGTTTATTTAAATGAAAAACTATTAGAGGAGTCTTGATTAAGTAACACCTGCTATACATTTTAGAATAATCATTAAGCTACTTTATGGGAATATGGACTGGAGCAAGGTGAAGGAAGAAGCATATAGAATAGTGGGGAATTGTGAAATGATAATGGTCTGAACAGGACTGATGGCAGGAAAAGTGCTGAGAAGCAGTTAGATTGACAATACTATTATTAAGGTAGATTCAACAAGATTTGAGAAAAATAATAAGGCAATTAAAGAAAAGGAAAGCATTATTCATGAGTTCAAGGTTTTGTCTTAAGCAAATGACAGCTTGAGAGAAAATAGGATTAAATGAGTAGACTCAGTGTTTCCTAACTGTGCATAAAGTGAAGAGTACGAGGCAGTGATGGGAGGGTTCTGGGGGTTCTAATATTCTCACCACAAAAGTTGTCGGATATAATAGCCTTTTTATATATTGACTTCATACCAGATTCCAGAGAGCTTGTTTGTAAGAAAATGATGTGCAGTGGGCTGGACAGTGAAGACTATTTGCTTACAGGGAAGAACAAAAAAAAAAAATGTTTAATTTATTAAACTGAATAAATTAAACAATAAAAATAAGAGCATTTTGAGGCGGGGAAAAATTAACTCTCTATGTATGTTATAAACCCTGGTATAGTAAGTTTTTCAACAAATGTTTTTAAATCTAATTTTATAAATGAGTGAGTAAATGAACGGCAACTGGGGTGATTAGGAATTGTTTAACTTAGCTAATAAAAATTGATATATACTTTTGAGGGAAAATATCCCCACTTGAGGTTTACTTACAGGGTAGCTCGGGAATTGGAGATTGGCAGAACGCACCCTAATTGAATATTCTGGCAATGGTGACCACGGTTGTGTGATAGATATAGATTTGTTAGATTTGTTATACTAGACAGGTGAGTAGTCATTTTAGGAAGATAATTTGATTCTGCTTTGATAAACTTTGAGGAGATACAAACACACACTGTTTTAGTGTATCCACAACACAGGTGAATACTATTTCTTTAAGAGATATATCAGAAACTTACTTTCGAAAACATTCAAGTGAACAGTATCCAGGATCAAAGGGGACCAGTTAGTATTTTTTTCTTTTAAAATTTAGCCACCTAATAACACATCTAATTAATAAATGATGGCATTATGATTGTGGGAGGGAAGATGGCAAATTACTGAGATTTCCAGGCAGGGAAAACCAATGAGCGATTGATAATTTCAGATATTGATCATTATAGCTTCAAATCCTGCCTCTTCTCAAAATCCAAAGCAAACATATAGGGCTATGCAATCAACTACCATTACGAATGGGTAAAAATGTTTTATCAACAATGATGGTGAGAACATCTTGTTTAATATAAGCACACACACACTTACATATACTCTGATTTAATTACAAACACCACTGGAATACAGTAGTATTATCCTCCACAGACGAAAAAGAAACATTTGAATTTGTCACCTTGTGAACAGTGACCTTAGAGCTTAAGTCTTGGCATTTTGATTCTATTTATAGACTCCTTCCTTTTCCACAGCAGCTATGTCATAAAATACTATTTACTAGTGTGTTTTTAGGATGATCACACTATAAATGTTATCTAACAAACAAATTCACTAGTATTATTTAAATTCTATTCTGAAATTGATCTGATTCTGGCACTGGTTTAAACTATGATACCCAAGTGATATTGGGCCAATCAGTAGAATTTAGACCCGAAAGTGCTTATTTCCACTATTCCTGGTGAATGCAATTTCACTTCCAATCTAAAATGGATCTACTTATTAAGTGTGAAAAGAAAGGAATAAAGAACTAATTAAATAATTATTGATGGTTATGTTTGTTTGTTTGTTTGTTTGTTTTTTGCAGTTGTTTGCCAGGTCTGGGTTTGAACTCACCACCTCCGGCATATGGGGCTGGTGCCCTACTCCTTTGAGCTACAGGCGTTGCCCTAAGTTTTTTAATTCTTTCCAAATTTGATGAAAAGGGCTATACTGGTGGGAAGACATTTGAACTTAAAGGAGAATATATCTTTAATGTGAAGTGTATCTAAAGGATTCTTATGTAAGACTCATATTCAAGTGGCCTCATCACCACTCAATCTATTCCCAACAGTCACCTGCCAGTCTGAACGCTTCCGCACCATTATGAAAATCTGTCAAGCATTCAAAACCAATTACACACAGGATGTCAAGTGTTGTGATGCCAGCTGTCCTTTCCCTCCCAAGGGGCTTCAGCTGCCCACATTCAGCTAAAAGTATATTTTACTATATGAAGTTTTTGTTGAGAAAAATGTTACAATTTTATGACCATCTCTCATATTTAACAAAAGTGAATATGGTTGTTTTTCAGTGACCATTAATTAACATAGCTCACAGAAAAATTTCTTGGTTAATATATTCTATAAATTTCCATTATCATGATAAAAATATCAATCTCTGTTGATGATTTTCTACAGAATTTTTGATCAATTATGAAATAATTTTGTATGTTTAACAAAAATATTGAAAATAGTTAATGTAGTAAAAAAAAACAGATAACATTTTTAAATAGTGTCCAAAAATGATTTGTGCATGCTTATACTATTTTAAAATGTGATTTTTGACTGGCAAATTGTAATGGATTCAACAAAATTTTTTTGCTCTGATCAATAACAACAAATTGAGGAAATACTGAAATACTTTGTATTAATCTTCTTGAATTAAATTATCAAATCATCTACAATAGTTTAATTTGTGAAAATCATGACAGAAGAAAAGAAATATAAGTTATACACATATGAACGGCAGGGAAGGGGACTGGATAGGCAGAGGTTGGTTAACAGACATAAAAGTACAACTAGATACAAGAAATAAGTTCTGGCTCGGTGCCTGTGGCTCAGTCGGCTAAGGCTCCAGCCACGTACACGTAAGGTGGCGGGCTCGAATCCCCAGCCCAGGCCCGCCAAACAACAATGATGGCTGCAACCAAAAAATGGCGGGGCGTTGTGGTGGGCGCCTGTGGTCCCAGCTACTTGGGAGGCGGAGGCAGGAGACTCGCTTGAGCCCAGGAGTTGGAGATTGCTATGAGCAGTGATGCCATGGCACTCTACCCAGGGGGATAGCTTGAGGCTCCGTCTCAAAAAAAAAAAAGAAATAAGTTCTAGTCTTCCATAGCACTGTGGTAGATAATAATTAACAACAATTTAGTGTGTTTTTTAAAATAGCAGTAAGAGTGGATTTTAAATATTCTTAACATGAAAAAATGATGAGTGATAAGATGATATATATGTTCTGTTTTCCCTGATTTGATAATTTTATATGCACCTATCAAAAATCACACTGTACCACATCGATATGTGCAAATATCATGTGTCAATTAAAAATTGCAATAAAATTTAAAAAGTGAAATCACATAGCAAAACATATGTTTTCATAGAGTAGAGGAAGAAATCAAGTCTGTGGGTCTGTGTTTACTGCCTTCAATTTATGTTTGCCTTTATTGTACATATCTGGTATAGAAAACAATGACAATCAATAATAAAGTAAGAACAATTTTAGAGATTTATCTTTATATTCATATAAATAATTATTTGGGGAAAAATTAAATAGAAATTTTAGAATTAAGTTCATAAATGAAATACAAAATTGACATAAAGGTTTAGTATTGGAATGGACACAACATAGCAGAAGATTAGTGAATTGGAATGTATATGAAAATTATGCAGACTAAATAACTGAGTAAAAAACAAATCCATAATAAAAATAAAAGCATGCATATAGACAGTTGGATTTATTTACTGAAAATGTCAATTAGTGAATTGAAACATTCATGGGAAATATGTAGACAAAACAAAGGACAAAAATAAACTCAGGGTAATAATAGAAATATATGTAATAGTTGGATTCACTGAAAAAATGTATAAAAGATAGCTGGATTCACTGAAAATTTCCATACAATTGGAATCCCAAGAGTTTAGGTGAAACATTATTGAAGAGAAAGAGTTTAATAATCTCCCAAACTCCTAAAGACCACACATTCAAAAATTTAAAAAGTCATGAGATTAAAAATTAATTTTCTGAAACCTAGGAATCATAAATCAATTGAAAAATATCAAGCTCTATGCCTAAACATTTACTTAAAATATCAGTGTAGCATAATAAATATCTACAATTGGAATCCACAAAGAATATCTTTTTATTTTTCTCTTTTCTAACCAAAAATTTTCTTAAAATAAAGAGAAATATGAACACTTCTTCAACTGTTATTAATTTTGCATGAATAATAATATTATCAATTTTAAAATGTATAGGGTTTATAAATTCAAAAATGATATACTATATTTTCCAGAAACGTATCGAACTATATTACTGTTTTATAATGAATGTACATATACACATGTCACTAATATCTCTTGAATTTCAAATGTAATAAATTATGATAATAAAAGTCACATAAGGTCTTATATTTTAAAACTTTGACTCAACTTCTAAAGACCACACATTCAAAAATTTCTAAAACATAGGAAAATACCAAGAAGACATTCCAAATGCAGCTTATAGTTAAACTGCTGCAAAATACAAAGAGAATATCTTATAAGTCGTATTTTTTTTTAGTTTTTGTTTGTCTACTATATAATCTATAATATTTCCTCTAGTTACAGATTTAGCTACATCACAAAAGACATGCCGTCATAAATCAATTCAAATTGTTCTCAACTGCTTATTTTCACTTTTCATTGGTGAGAAAGTGGTGATTGGGAAAAAGTTTTAAGACGCAAGAAGCAGAAATTGTACAATACAATAAATGTTAAAGGTGAAAGACAGGCCCTTTGGAGGCCTGAATTAATGTGTATGTTTGTGTCGTACTTTTCAACAAGAAAGTAAAAAAAGTTAAAAAAAATATTTAGGAAAAACAGAA